>PVJH01018378.1:0-45348 GCA_004026705.1 Nesogale talazaci | reverse complement strand
GACAGAGTGGCTGCAACAATTGGCTCAACGGGCCAATTATGGTACACAAATTATAGCTCAATAAAACTGTTATATGGGGTGAAAAGAACAAAGCAAAAAACCATTAATGCATCTTCAGCTGCATTAATAAAAGTGCTGTTTCCATAAAAATAAAAGCACCGTGGGAGGGTATACATTTCAAATTAGAAGACCTAGGTTCATGTTTTGACTCAAGTATTTATTGGTGCAACCCTGGCCAAGGAGTAGCTTCTCTGAATCTAACATTTATCGTTATATAAGATGGAAATTACTAAACAATGCCAACTTTTCAAGGATGTTGTGAGAACTGATAACACAATAGCTATGACATCTTTTTATGACCATGGATTAATTTATAATGATTATTTGTGGGGAGGGACAAGATTGGCAGTGTTTTGTTCAGTTGAACAGGGGATTGCCCCGTGTGCAGCCAACAACAGCAACAATGGGACTAAGGTGGGTTGAAACTGAAGGTGGACAGGGTTTGCTCTCTTAGCGCCTTTCATCCCATCCACATCTTGTGTCTCTCCACACCACCAGCTGCCTCTAAAGAGGTAAACACCCGCTGCAGGTGAATCTGGAGCACGTGTCAAGCTGGAATTGCATCTTAGCAATAAAAAGCTATCTCGTTTACTCCACTCTTTTTATGTACTGAAGCTAAATAAGCTTCATGGCGTCCCAGTGAATCACCTTTGGGACACAAGTATCCAAGCCAAACACAAGAGTGAAATTTCCTATCTGCTAATATAATTGAAAATCACATGCCAAATATTACCATTTTGTTAATACTGAGCCTGGTAGAAGTTTTCTTTCTTTTTCTTCACTCTATCCTCCAAACTTTGAAAAACTTCAGTAAAACATTCCTTTTGATTCTCTTTGCTTTCTGTTACAGTTTCATTTCTTATGTTGCATCAAGTTTGGGGGAATGATTTAGCCTTCCACTTGAATTTCTAATCATTCTCCTGATTCCTCATGGATTCAGAAAGGAGGCCCAAGTCCTTAAGATATAGTCATTAACTTGGCTTCCCAGGGAGGCTGTTCTGCAAAGGGGAATAAAGTGCCACCCAGCCAATTGTCCTATTTCCTAACCAACATATCCTACACTCATGGTATTTGCGATGTATTGTCAGGAAAAAAACGGTGAAAGGATTAGTGATTTCCCCCCATCTTTAAGAAAAAAAGGAAATAGGTTTCCAGTTTTTCATATTCATGAGAACAACACACACTCAAAGGGCCTCTCTGCCTAGGGTTTTTAGCTGTCACTGAGTTCAGCCCCAATCATAGTCGCCTCCAGTCATAAACAACTTCATGAACACTGGAACAAAACACCTGTACCTTCTGTACATTCTCATTTGTGAGCCACAGGGTTTTTATTGCCTGATATTGGAAAGATTGCCAGATCTTTCTTCCTACTCTGTCTTAGTTTAGAATGCCTGGTGAAGTCTGCTTAACATCATCATAGCAGGCAAGTCTCCTCTGACAAATGAGTGTTTCTGTATGACATTCTTGACCAAGAATTCTGCTTGAGCATATCTTATCTCATTGCCATCAAATTGATGCCAACCTTGGTAGAACTGCCTTATGTGGGTTTCTGAGACTGTCACTCTATGGGTGTAGATGACCAGATTGTAAGCAGGACACCATTGACTGGAGGGGGGTGGTGGTCCTTGATTAAAAATTTGGTCCATATGGAGCAACAAAAATGTTTATAGAATGCAAAAATAGTATTGTAATATATTTATTTTAATTTTAAAATGCCATGGGATGTTGTTAAATTGTTGAAAAGTGGGGCATCTGGTCACCTCAGCATAGAAGCCTCTACCTCTCTCCATTTGAGCATGAGAGGTGAGAATGATATCACTGAACTACTGCTGCCCTCAGGCTTCCATTAAGGCACCTTGACTATAGAGAAAGTGCACTAAATAATCAGTCTTTTGGTAAGATTAAGCTAACCTTTTATGCCCTGGAGCCAAACACTCGTTAGCTAATTTGAACTATAATTTGAAGATGGGGCACATTATTATTCTTACATGTGAAAATATTGTATTGATGAAAAAAGTTCCTAGGTTAAGGGGAGGTTGAAAAGTGAGTGAAGGATGGAGAAGGGCCATCCTTAAGCTTTGAGGGACTTGGCAAGCACAAGAAGGAAAAGCTTTAACAACCGTGAGTAAGGCAGGTGTCGCCCATCGCTCAATGTGTGCAACTTCAAGGGTCTCAGATTGCTCACACCTCCAACTTTCTGGGCCAGCTGCTTCCAATATTTGCCCTTTTCTGAAAATACCTTCAAAAATTATTTTTGGAAAATCCTGTCAATTCCGGTATATTTTCAGAATTGGATATTATTTCAACATGTTTATAAAAGCCAAATGCTTGCCCTACGACCTCATGGGGGATTGGTATGATCATTTTCAACCAAAGGAAAATATTCAGCATGCTAAAGAGAGAGAGAAAGGAAAAAAAAAACAGGAAGAAGTATCTTTCATTTTAGGCTCTCTAGAAAAGTTTGAAATAGAGAAATATTATTTTCCTTAGAAAGTCTGATAAATAATTCAAACTGACGCTAAATCTCAATAAAAAGATATTTTCCCTCTCACAGAGTCTGTCCTCTGACTATAGTGGACTAGAGCTGTTTTTGACTCTCCACAACTAAACACATTGCTTTCGGGAAGTGGCCTAGGATTTTCTTGTTCCTGATAAAGTTTTATGAAACTTATTCCATCCAACTCCCAGGTGGATAAATGACCAAACCTGGACAATCAAAGTACTGCCCGCCTCAAGAGAGTGATTGACTGCAGCATAGGGATAAGACCCACGAAAGATCTTTTTAAAATTTATTTATTTATTTATTTTTGGCATCATTGCCCTCAGGTGGTGGGAGTAGGAGGACCAGCCTTTGCTCCCGTGAGCGGGAATTGAACCTCCATCCCAGTGGGCCGCAGTCCCGCGCACAACCACTACGCCACCATGGCTCAGCCTTTTTTTTTTTTTTTTTTAACAGGAAGGTCTTTTAGATAAGATCAAGTTAATTCCCGGGCATTGGTTTCAGCCAATGTATTTTCAAACAAGTTACCATATAAATAAACCACAACTATTTGTCACTGAGTGTGTGTAGGTGTGTGTGTAGAAGTGCCCTTCTTAGGTTTCTCAAAAGCTGTTTTTCTGAAGGTGGATCATCAGCCCTCTCTGTGTGGCCTTTCATTTAGCAGTCCAGCACCACCTGGGGCCTCTACCACTGCAAGGAAGTGGGGTGTAATTTTGCTTTTAAGGCTAGGAAGCAATATAAGATGCATGCCCCATGGCTATCCCACCCTGGAGGTCAAACCAAACCACGCTGACTGCCTCTGCCATCAAGGCAATTCTGACTCAGCAACCCTAGAGGGCAAGGGAGAACTGCCGCTGTGGGTGTCTGCAACCCTCCTCTTCCCCAAGTCGAAACTCCCTTCCATGTACACCCAGCAGTGGGTGGTTTCAAACTGCTGACCTTACCGTTAGCTGGGCAAAGAGTCACCCACTCTGGAGGTAAGAGCACTAGGTACACATGCACCAACTCCCATCAGTCACTGGTTTAGGGCTACTGGGGGTGGCGTGAGGGAGGAGGATTCTTAGTGCCTTGGCACTTCAGGTTCAGGTGGGCAGAGACAGGCCCCAGGCACAGACCTGCATTGAAACGTTGTCTTGTGCGCACTGAATAAGTAGAGGCAGCGGGACAATGAATGGGACACAGATAGCATCTGCTGCAATACATATTCATCTTAGCAAAATATCTTATTTTGCATTTATATTTTACACTTAGTAAATGTTAGTCATCGATGGGACTAAGTATCCATGCAACAAACAGAAACCGCTCACTAGCAGTGAGTTTGGTGTTTGGTTTGGTAGTGCCTTCGCTGGCCTCGGTACCAGGAATACACAAGAACTTAAGTACCAGTGTTCAGAAGACTGTGGGGTGATGGAGGTACAGGGGAGGAAGCTAACCAGGCCATGTTTTCTGGATGCACTCCCAAAGGGCCAGTAGCTTTCCCTTCAGCAGCAGAAAAAAACAACAGGTGTGTATGTGTGTGTGAATGTGTTGGCAAGGAAGACTCAAATTCAAGTCTTTGAATCAATGCTGAATCATATTGAACCCCCCCCCCCGCCCCCCGCCCCCGTGGGCAGGGGTAGAAGGCCCAGTCTTTCTCCCGAGGAGGTGCTGGTGTTTTTACATTGCCGGCCATGCTGAACATTGCCCATCTCCTAACCACTACACCACCAGAGGAACGGATCGGAGAAATGGGTGACGTGCAGGAGAGAGAGAAGGACATCTCACTGGGCAGCTCGTGCTGTGAGTATATGCTGAGATCAAACCCACTGCCTTCACGCTGATTCCAACTCGCAGTGATTCTCCCAGGAGACAGAGAAGAACTTTCCCACCTGGTTTTTGAGGTTGCAAATCTTTATAGAAGCAAGAAGCCCCAGGCTACTCCCTTAGAGGTACTGGCGGGTTTCGACTGCTGACATTCCCCTGAACTTTTAGAAATTTAAAATAAATAATTTTGCATTTTGAAGGAGTCGATCTAGTAAGAAGTCCCTGCCAGGGTGAGTGGTCTCCTTCCTTGTTAAGCTCTTAATCGAAGAATTGGAGATTCAGGTGTGCCCAAAAGCACTTTGAAAGATAAACCTGCCCATGGACTTGTGCAAAATCGGCTGCTGCGAGCCTTGGCAGAGTGCAGTTTTCTCTGAGGCATGTTGGGTCACTGGGAATTGGACTGACCAGGTCGCGATGATAATTGTTCTAGTGAATCCAGTAGGTATTAGCATAATGGATAGAATTACCAAGTGTAGCCAGTGTAAGTGCAGTTAAGGACATTCGGGAACAGAAGTCGAAGTGGAGACAGGTCACCCAGAGGCATGGATGGAATATAATAGCATCTAACAAGTTAAACGTCCCCTGTACCACTCTGGCTGATCTGAGGAGCGGCAGTGTCAGTACCAGGAACGTGGCAGCCAAAGGCCAGAGCGTAGAGAGTTGGAGATGAAGCGTCTGGCATTATGTCTGTGGGGCTGTCTGGGGAACTGGCTGCTCAAATTAACCATCCCAGTTGTTAGATTCTCCCAACAGGACATGGGAAGGTGCTCAACAGACAATTGTTAGATTAAATTAATTTGAGTAGAAACAAATACAATCACAGATCACAACTCGGTTATGCTCACCATGAAGAATACCCCGAGCTGATTTCACACTCACTCAACCTTTTGATGAGCATTTGAGTTTTTGAGTGGCTAATCAGAGAGAGGTGGGTTAAGCTGTGCACGTCCCTGGTCTCTTGGATGGTTACACATCTTGTAAATTAATGTAATAGTATTCCAGGGTAAGCTGGCAACAATCACATTTCTGGCTTGAGAAGCCAAGTAGAGGATTTGCAGTACATTGGCCCCACCAAGATAAGCATGCTGTGAGGCCCTAAATCACATTCCTATTTCATTTTCCTCTGGCTGCAAGTGCATAACCGGCATGTTGAAGATAGGCGCTGTGGTGATGCACTAAAGCAGTTAGCGCACGGCTGCCCCTGGATCAGCTGGTTAAGAGTGGCTCACCTTGGCAAAATCCATGTATTTTACTGCATTTCCTTTAGATATGCCTCCCCCCACCCCAAGTTAAATAAACGTACTGTGGTCACCTTTGTGCTCTTCCTAAATTTCATTCTCCTCCCTCCTGCTGGCCTCCCAGAAATGACATGATCAGAGGTTAATAGGTATCTGTGGCAGTCATGTGCTTATGTTAATTTTATAATTGAAATATAGGGGTGGAGTCTGGCCTGTTAATCTGGAGATAGCCATTGAGTAGCGATGAGGCCTCTGTGTGGGCATGGCTTTTACCTGAGACTCCTGGGAAATCTCGCGGTATTTCCCTCGTGAAGATGAGAAGCTATCTTCCCCAGTTGTTGGGAGTTAGTTTCAGAGACAAGACAGACAAGACAAACTGGCAGCGTTTGAGAAGCTGGAGGAGTTGGCGGAGAGACCACACAGCTTTGCCCTGATGGAACCAGACCTCTGAAGCTGGGGCAGGAAGATGGAGACCTCTGCCAGTGATGAGTTGCTTCTGCTGTTGATGGACCCTAAGCCCTGGAGGCGAGGTGCCCTGCCAGCACCGGGATTCTGCACCCACTGACCTGTGACTTCGTGAGTCAGAAGAAGACCATATAGACTCATTTGGGGCATATGGGTTAATACCGGACTTATGACTTTGAACTGGACTGGGCTGGGATGCTTTCTCCATGTTCCATTCCTTTTGTATATAAACATTTTCCTTATACCTATATACGTATCTCTGAAATTTCGTTCCTCTAGTCTACCCAGACTAACACAGTATCGCTTTCATATTTCACGATCTACATTTGACTCAATACATAAAATGGTCGGAACCAGTTTTGTGACTTCTTAAGCTTTGGAAGAATGGTGTTCCTCTCGGTTGCCCTGCCCCTTGTTTTGTCATTCAGCACCACCTCTCCTAGACTAACTCATGGAGCGTGGTGAGACATGGTGGTTCTTGCTGCGGAATGCTGTGGAGTCCGTTCCAACTGCTGGCGAGGCGGGGTGGAGAGCCCAGAGACGAGCCGCTCCGCAGGGTGTTCAGAGATGTGGGCTTCCAGAGGCAGCTCTCAGTCGTGTCTTTGGAGGCTTTCCTGGGCAGGTTTGCACCGCCAACCTTTCTGCCAGCACTTCAGCCCTCAGCTATGTCACCTGGGATACCAACTATGTTTCTTGTCAGGTGCCATCCAGTGGGTTTCCATCGACTCCATGGCAATGAGTTTGGGGCGTTTTTGTTTGTTTCTTTTTAATTTTTGGTGGTGCTACCAGGTAAGTATTAGACTGCTCACTTTAGAGTCAGTGGTTCAACTCACCAGCCAGTCAGCAGTAGATCTACAATTTGTAGAATGGCTATATGTTCTTGTGTGTATACTTTCATCACAGAAAAAATATTAAAAAGAAATATTTTTACGTATTTATGTTGAGAGGCAACATCCAGAAAACATGTTCTCCTTTTCACCGGGGGATCTGCATACATGCTCTCACCCCTGCCCATACATACCTTATGGTCTACTCAAGTTTCCAGTTTTGGTGACGTCCCTCAAAGAAGATTCCCTGACTCCTAAACCAGGATAGAGCCTCTCACTCTAAAGTCTCAGAATTCTCTGAACCTCTTCTTAATATGTGTCACAGTTGGTGACAGAGTAAGCAGCATGACCATTTACGTATATCACAACTGCCAGATTGTGAGATCCATGTGGGCAGGAGTCTTTTCTCTCTCATATCCCAGCACCCAGAACAGGTGGTCTGTAAATCTATTTTGGTGAAAGAATGAACACCGCGTGCAACTTGCTAATGGCTTTCTAGAAAATATTTATTTTTAATATTTTTTCTGTGGTGAAAGTCTACACGCAAGAACATATAGCCATTCTATAAATTCAGCCTGGAAACTTCAATAACATCAGCTACATTTTCCACATGGTGTCACCATTGTTACCATCTCCACCCATATTGTTTTACTACCATTGGCTGACTCACTACCTGCTAAAGCACTAGCTATGCTTTAGAATGACTGTTATCAATTTGATCCTCTATGGATAATTCTCTAAAATGGCACATGCTTGCATTGCCATGAATATTTTGAATCATGCCAAGAGTATCCAAATTTTTCTTATTTTTAATATTAAATCATTACACATTCATCTTCTTTTGAAACAGCAATAAGAACAATAAATAAGCACTTGATCTTTTTAATGCTCAGAACAGATATAATTTACATTTTCATCCAACAACTTCCTGATATGATACAACATTTAATAATAAACATTTTTGAAGGTTTAGTATATGTTAGGCATTGGGGAATACACAGCTGAAAATAACATGATCCCTGACCTTAAAAAATTCTTTGACTAAACAAATTCAGTAAAGTATGCAATTAAAGTTGGTGTAGGGTATAGCAGAAAATAAAGATTCCAACCAGAGCAAAATAGCCTCCAGATATCTTGAGAGACAAATAAAAGGCTTTTGTGCAACAGAGAGAATGGCCGGAGTAGCATGAGACCAACTCACTCTGATCCAGGGTGGGGGTGTGTCCCGGTGGCACTATGCTCCACAGCATGTTCAGGGACTGATTTTTCCAGTCACCGAGACTCTCTCCCAAGATGCCTTTGGTTGTACTGACACGGTCAACCATGAGCTGCTGAGAGCATTAACTGATCACTAGCCAGGCACTCCTTAGTGAGCCAAGTGAGTCACAAATAGCAATTTGGTCAAGGGAGAGAAATACAATCAAATGTGTATTTGTACAAAGATTGCTGTGGTAGGCTGGGTAGTCCTGTGACACTCACCAATGTACAAATAAAAGCTTAATATTAAGAAGCAATTTATTAAGTTGGTAGAAATGTGTCAGGGCACTAACAGCTCTTTGAGTGAGCAGCAGAGTCTCAGCAATCAGGAAGGTAAGGGGGCAGAGAGAGATGGCTCCATGTCTCACACTCTTATACCCAAAGGTTAAGGATATCAAGAAGGTGTCATCAGGCTGTGACTGGATTGGCAGGTTTGACTCCACCTCCAGTCAGGAATACCTGGTTGACATAATCCCCAACTATCCCAATTACTCTGGTGGCAGTATGGTCACTGGGCATGACTTCCTCACTGGGCATGACTTCCAGGCATGTTTGTACAGGTGTGCTTTGTCAAGTACTGCTCATTGATATGAGCAGAAGCAGCGACATGGAGAATTAGAGACTGCAGGGAGATCTGCTAGAAAGCTAGTGTGATATTTCAGTCAAAAGAAAAGAAGGAACTAAACTAAAGTGTTGGTTGTATAAGAATGGAGAAGTGGTTCCATTTGAGAAACTGTAAGGAGATTGATTCTAGCTGATAACATGTAAAGTGAGGGAGAGGGAAAGTCTTGGATAACAGCTAAGTTTCCGTGTGTGTCATGGTACTATTTTGAGAAATAAACTAGTAGAGGAGTTACTGGTTTAATTGTCAGCATGAGAAATGCAACTTGAATGCTGCCACAATTGAGGATCGTGTGAGGCAACCAAGTAGCTAAATGAATTTAGAATCCAGCAAGAAATTTAAACTAAATATATGGAGATCAGTAAGATTATAAACAAATGTATGATACTTAAGGTTTGTGTCAACTGGCTGAGTCAGAATTTTCAGTGGTTTGTCAAGTAAGACCTAGTAATCCCCTATGATGAGAGTCCATTAGAAGGAGGGCCTACTTTAAATATGCTCGTATGCGAGTGCTGTGGAAAAGATTGCTTACTTTTTACTGGGTCTGGATCTTGTATCTGGCTTGTCTCCCTTCAATCCTGAGAATTATCAACAGCCAGTGATCTAATCTGCCAAACTAGAATTCACTTGCTTTGCAGGCACATCTCGGAACTTCCAGTGTTGACTTTGACTGAGAGTCTGCAGCCAGAGGTCTGTTGTCTTTCCGCCAATTGTGGATTAATCAGATCCTGCAGCTATGTGAGTCAACAGAAACCTCCAGCCTAACATCTGATCCACAGATTTGGAGCTTTTCTGCTTTAACTATGGTAGCTATTCATCTCTTTTTATGTATCATTTAGCTCTTTCTTTAGTATAAACTTCTTTATATATATGTATATAAGCTTTATTAGTTTTTTCTTGAGAAAACCTAGCCTAAGGTAAGTGGTAAGTGGTCAATGGCATCAAGAACTACAGAAGATGCCAGAGAAACATAGAGGAAATAGAACAGAATTCTGAAGAACATCAGCAGTAAAAGAACAGTCAAAAGAAAAGCAGAACATTATCAGCGTCATAGAGAAGAACCAGGAAGAAGCATAGGTCACAGAGCTTATATCACAAGGGGCACAATTCAAGGTAAGGAAGTCAAGTTGCACTAATAAAATATGGAGGTGTGCTCATATACGAAAGCATGAAGACCTCAACAATGGGGTTCTTAATCATATCTTTTTATGTTTAGGTATCTACAGTATCTTGGAAAATATTCCAGAAGATGCTTTATTTGATGCTGTATTTACTAAAACCCAAACCTCACCACAATTGAGTTCATTTCAACTCACAGTGGCTCTAAAAGGCAGAGAAGAACTCCTCCATAGGGTTCCTAAGACTTTAGATCCTTACAAAAATGTTAGGGTTCTGGAGTGGGTTGTACCTAGATTCTGCGCTTCGCATGCTCAACAAATTCTCACCAAAGCAAATTGTGTGATCCAAGTGAATTCTTATGAAGGACAAGGTAAATTTCAGGTTTTATAGTCTCAAAAGGGTACATGCTATTTCTGGAAAGGATGCCAAGTTGTGCAGAAGCTGCACGGGGGTACACACCTGGGCACCCACAGTCACATGGAAGAGAGCACCCACATATGTGGAACTGGGGTGCGGTTAGGGATGCCAAGAGACCAGAAGCTCAAGAACCCTAGAAACTGCAAGGTTGTGGGTCAAGAGGCTGTGAACCCTGAGTGGACCTAGAAAGGGTGCATGTGAACCCATGCAAGGGAGGGAGACCCTCACCCTCCACCTGCCACTGACCAGGAGCTGGGTAAAAGATAGCAAGATCTTCCCACAGTCAGGATATTTCAAATCTCCAGCTGAAAAGGCATGGTTGATGGTATTGGTTGACCCATTGGCTGAGCTAGGCACAGTGTGATGTACCAAGGTCGGTGTGTCCAAGATATTGGTTTTACCTCAGCCTAGGGGGCTTGTGTCTTTGTATGTTTAGTGTGGGTCTTCATAGGTGTTCAAGGGCTACCTGATTACTTTCCAACCTCCTCTATGGGGGCTTCTGTCCCTAAGCTTGCTCCCTAACAGAAACAGACTGTGACATCGTTCTCCATTGGAGTGACTGGTGGGTTCCATCCATAGGTCTTTAACAATGGAGGGCTTTACCACTGCAACACAGGGCTTCCTTCTGCATTTACTACAACGTTATGTGCCTGGGAACAATATAAATGCACAATATAAATTAATTGTGGTATAATAACAAACAAAAATTACCCCTGTTTTTTGCAATGGTTAACCACTTATCTGCTAACAGAAAACTTGACTGTTCAAACCCATCTAGGAACTCCCTAGGTCACAGACCTAATAGTCTTCTGTAAAGATTGTACTCTAGAAATCCCCATGGAGCACTTTTACTCTGTCACAGGCGGTTGCTAGGAGTCAAAAATCAACTCATTGCCACTTAATAATAACAGCTTAACAGCACAGTTGATGATCATGGTCTATCAGCATTACAATTATATTTAGACGGCATATGTACAAGTAAAAAGTTTATGATTTTGGGCTGAGCCCTGGTGGCGTAGTGGTTGTGCGCGGGATTGAGGCCCACTGGGACGGAGGTTCAATACCAGCAGTGGGGCTGGGCCTCCTACTCCAACCACCGGAGAGCAGTGATGCCCCCCCCCCAAATAAAAAGTTTATGATTTTATAAGAAAATACATAACAAAATTTTCATCTGCTGTCTGTTACAATTGTCTGTAAGTAAATGTAATTAATCATGTGTAAAATGTGATATAAAATGAAAAGTATTATGGAAAGGTGGGTAAAATATTGAGCAGTTCTTAAAAAGTATTTTAAAATATTTTATGTAAAATAATAACCACGCTGGTACATTGCAATGCCTTTGTGATGGTGTCTTCTATGCGATTTGGGAAATGAATTTCTGCAATGTATCTTGATAGCTATGGCCATCAAGAATTCAATTTAATTCAAGCCCCTTTGTCATATGCTTATTGAACACCTGTAAGTCATTACAGAACGTTCTGAAATAAGCTAGATATTGTCTCATGCAATCTAGGGCTGCAGGGAGAACTCAGTCTTGAACTCTTTTACCAAAATTCATTTTTAAGTTTCCACTTTGTTAAAATTCATTTATTTCACAATATAATATATTTAGAGGAAAAAATAAAAAATTCCCCACTGACAGACTGAGGTCGAAGAAAGATTGCTCTTTCCCTCTGGCATGGAATGCCATTCCAGCATCCTATTCATGCCCCTCGTAAGCACATCCTTCCTCACAAGATCTTCCTCCATCTCCCACAACAATGTGGAAAAGGTAGATGCATGGAGACTGGTAGGACTGGTAATTGCCTAGGGACACGGCAGGGCAGGATGAGGAAGTGGGGAGCCAACAATGAGTACCACAAGAAAATGCCGTGGAATTGCTTGAAGTGATAAATTTCACAATTCTTCTTAATGTGGTTGAACAATTATGTTATATGGTACGTGAAGTATATGACAATAAAAGGTTTTGTCGGGCCTGAGCCCCGGTGGCGTAAGTGGTTGAGTGCGGGGCTGCAGCCCGCGGGCTTGGCGGTTCAAATCCAGCAGCGGCTCCTAGGAGCGGCACTGGGTAGCGCCCATGACCATGCAATGATGCCCCCCCCCCCCAAAAAAAAGGTTTTGTTTAAGTCATGGAGAAATAACTTGCTAAAGGTCACACCGCCTTGTAAGTAGCGCAGAGACCGGGTTATAATTCAGGTTAGCTCACAGTCTTGTCATTTCAGGCGAGCCGCCCAAGTCTGCTGAAGTTGATAGGTTTCTGAAGTGAAATTTCTTGCTTCGCAATGCTGAAAGAATTCACGTTATCAGATGCACGTTTGTAAATACACATGACTTTTTATGAGGAAAGGGGAAGTTTCAGGTAATCACAGAAAATCCCAGGGGCCAAGAGCCAGGAAATCCCCCAAGAGCACACTGTGAAAGAGTTCTGCCCCAGGCCCAGGCAGCGGGTGTGCGCCCCCATCCTCTCACCCTACCCCTAAGCCTAACAAGGGAGGAGTCCACGAGGCTTGGCCTTCTCAGTGCTTATCTCCTCCTGCTGGAGAGAGTGGTTAAGGTATCGGCAGACCTCATTGGCTGAGTTTAAGTGCACCTGGGTGATGTCATGTGGCTTTGGGACCTTGGAGGCTGAGCATGCTCAGTTTGGATCTTTCCATGTGTCTAATTAATGTGCCTGATTTCTTTCTTACCCCTTTGTTGTAGCCCTATGTAGGCATTTGGGGGACAAGCCTCCTTAGTTAGTCCCTATTCTGACAAATAGTTGATGGGCCCTTGTCTTTTTTTTCCCTTGTCTTTTTTAGCTTTAGTTTCCTCATTTGTAAAATATTAGTAATTTATTTACGTCATTTATATCTGGGAGACTAAAAGGCAATATTTGTAAAGTACTCAACGTCAAATGTCCACTTTTTAAAAAATCATTTTATTTTACATCATTTTTCACAAAACATAAACACATATATTGTGCCACCCATCTTCGCATCCAATGTCCACTTTACAGATGGTGACTTTTATTACTGTTTGATACTGAAATGCAAATGAGATTTCATACTAACTTTGGAATGCTACTGAAATTAGGAATTAGCCAAATCAGTGCCTCACTAAAAAAAATATTGTTTTTCAATATTTAATGACAGAACTGTTTAATGTGCAATAGAGAGTAAACAGTTACAGGATTTTCAGCCCTTTTAATACAGATGGTAATTTTCAAGTAATCATGAAATAGATATTATGTTTGGTTATGCAACAGTACAACATATTAATAAAAATTGAACATTATTAAACCCTTAAGACAGCAAAAGAAGAACACATGGAAGTCTTCATATTCATAATTATTTTGACTTGTAGTAAATCAGTTTTTTAAACCTTACTATGAAATATAACAGCAAATACAATTCAAACCAAACCTACTGCTATCAAATTTATTTGGATTCATGACTAGAGTAGAGAGCACAAAAGACCTGCCTGCCTGGATTTCCAAGGATCTCTCTGGACCATTCCAAAACAAGCAAGCAAACAAATAAATACTATTTTATAGGATTTTTTGTGAGAATAAAAGAAGAAACGCACTTTTACTGCCTGGTACATGCAAGCCTTAGTGCTCGTTAGCTTCTGGGCTTACTTGGCCATCCTTGTAAGGAGGTATGAGTGAAGTCCAACGTCATCCAGCTTGATGATGTCTCCTTGGGGATGTGGTCTCTTACTAAGAGACACAGTGGAGAACTGGCTCTCTTCTTGTTTCTGCTCTCCTTCCTGCATGCTTTGGACCCAGCACAAGCACTCCTGCCAGCCTTGCACTCACACTGCTCTCTACTCACTGGTCTGTGATCTTCCAGGGGCCTTCCTGGTTCATTGTCTTCCAGTTGTGTGGGTCTAGAGGGGCCACTAGCTGGCATCTAACCCCCCGGACTTGAGATGGGCTGTGCTGGCCTGCCTCTTTGATATTCTGTGAAGTTCTTTCTTATACTTATGTGGGTGTACCTGATTTTATTTCTCTAGAAAACTCAGCCGAAGAAAGCCTTAAGTAAATATGAACTATTAGGTATTATAACCTACCTCAAAACTGAGTATATTGTACTAGATCATCAGTTCTCAATCTGTGGGTTGCACCCCCTTTGAAGGTCCAACGACCCTTTCACAGGGATCATCCGATTCATAACACTAGCAAAATTGCAGTTATGAAGTAGCAATGTAAATAATTTTATGGTTGAGGGCAGATCACCACAGCATGAGGAGCTGCATTAGGAAGGTTGAGGACCACTGTCCTAGATAATGTGACCCATCATAGGCAGGGCACCAACTGTACCTGATTGCCTTACTGTATCCAACACATCCATCTAAGCCAGCACTGCTGCCTTCCTTTCCAGTGCCAATGCCTCCTGCCTGGTCTCTGCATCCACATCCACTTTTCCCCTTGCTACCTTCGGTTCCCCACACAGTAGCCAGTGTCATATACAATAAACAGTCCGTTCGGGGGAGAAGGGATTTTTGGAATCAAATTGTCCTTTGGAAGAGAGGTTAATATATTGTGAATAACTTTCACCTTTTTTCAGCTTGTTAAGTAAGCTGACTTACCATAATAAGAATGCAAACAATAAAACACAGGATAGGACAACAAAGAAGTAGAAACAAAAAATATGATTAAAGAGATTTTAAGCTAAAAAATGGCAACCAAAAGAAAGGTGGTGTCCAAATATTAGTAGCAGATAAAGTAGACTTTCTCTTAAAACTCATTGCTAAGGAGAAATTATGTAATATAGAGAGAAGGGTATATAAGATAAGAAAGAAACAATTAACTATCTATGAAGCAGTACAAATTGCTCGGTGCAACTCACTTGCGTGAGACAGCTGGAAGACTGGCAGTCCTTCAAGTCTTGAGGGCCGCTGAGTAGTCGAGTAGCTGAGTAGCTGAGCAATTCAGGCTATCTGGTCACAGGCAGCAAACAGCAGAGCAGGTCACCAACAGCCAGATGACAGAGTCCAACAGTCCCCAGCAAAAGAGATGTATATCCCAGGAGCATGGTGAAGCAGGGCTTGAAGGAACCTCAACTCACAGCTCCACAGTCCACGATTACGTGTCCCACAGGTAGTGTTGCTTGGAGGTCGAGGCATAGGATGAACAATGCAGCTAGCTGGTCCGAAGATCCAAAAGCAAGAGAGAGGATGGGACTCACTGAGCCCTTCCTGTCTCTGCCCTTCAATTCATCCCGTGCATTCATTGGCTGCGCTGTCACAACAGACCTACCAATCTTCTGTGGCCATGTTGGCATAACAAACCTACCCATCACAAAAGGTCATTTAGTATTACTGAAAGAAAGAGAAAACAATCCTAAACTCATAGGCTCTAATAAAATAGCATCAAATATATATAAAGGAAAACAACTGAGCTGCAGGAGAAATTTATAAATGTACAATCAGAAAGAGCAATTTCAACAACTCTCTCTTACTGATTGATAAGGCAAGTAATAAAATATTTGAACAACTAATTCAGTTTAGTAAACACACATAGATTTCTGATCCTTCAAACTGGAGTCTAACCTCTTTCCTCCAGGAAAGACATGTCCATCCTTGACTGCTTGTTACCCTGAAAATTACCCAAAAAGAGAGCAGTGTCGCCGACATCAGAGGGGGACAGGACAGAGAAGCCAAACACCAACTGGAAGCTCAGGATCTGCCATCACTGCACCAAGATGAGCCAGGAACTCCAGGAGACCCCTTTCATTTCTAATAATCTGAGAATTTTCTCACATGATTGATTGATTTTCCCAATATTTTTTAAAGGTCCTTTTGGCAATGTATATGATGCACTTATCTATTGATTGATAGGCTTTCTTTTTCCCCCCAAGGCATTTCAGGATCGCCCTGAAAAAGTGTTCTATTTCTTGGGCATCCCCCATTGGTACACTTTTCCCTAGCATGTTGTCTGGCACTTTGGGTGAAGAGATAAAGTCTAAGACAATGCCGTCATTGGGAATATCAAGTATGTGGATGTCATAATTGTCAAAAACACACAAGTAAATTAATTTGAAAGGTTGACATCTTATTTTCTTTATGTGAGTAAATTATCTTAGATTTTATAAAAATGTATTGCTTTACATTACATAGTATTTTTGTTTTAATTGCCTCAAACATTTTGATATAAAGGAATACATAATCATATCATTTTAGAAATCTTGGATTTTTTTCCCATACATGCAAAGCATAGATTCACATGATTAAATATGGAAAAATTTTAAAGAGAAGAGGTATTGAACAAGGCAAGAGAAGGGCTCATTCACTCTCGTTGGGTGAGTGAGTAGCTTTTCATGTTTGTAAGCAAGTACCAGTTATCAAAAACTCAACCAGTGGTAAGTCCAATGAATCCAACATTAACTTGCATATTCTTTGTTCCACATATAGATCAAGCCTAACCCTAACAAATATAACAAATAATAGTGGTTATTAAAAAAACACTTGCATACTCTGGCTCCCATTCAGTCTGTCATATGAGCTATAGAGGTAGATTTGCAAGGGATTATGCAATCTAATGAAAATCTTTGATTTTGCTGGTCAAAGAGGGGTTGTTGAATATTAAGCTTAAATAAGATTCAAATTTTCCATGCTCTAACTACTATGTGGTACAATCCTCATTGAAGATATATTCGTAAACTTTTAAAAGAAAAGCATTTATTATACCTATTCTAATAGGAGTATAATCACTTAGAAATGCATACCTTCTAAAAACATTTTTAACAATAAGAATCGATACAAAATATAGCCTGAAGAAAAGAACCAACTAACAACTCTATCCCATAATGTGAATAAAAGTTCTGCTCCCTAACCCTGTAGACATGATCCTTTTGCTAAAGAAGTAGTTTAAATTTTTAACAGTTTTATTGACATACAATTCAATAGTTTAAATATGTTTAGAAAGAGCTGTGCACTGATTCCACAGGCTCAATGGAAAGTGAACATCTAGAGAAGAATGATGGCAATATATATACTAGCATGTTGAGCATAATTGATGTATGGATTGTAATAAGACTTTTAGGGCTGAGCCCTGGTGGCATAGTGGTTGTGCGCGGGACTGCGGCCCACTGGGACGGAGGTTCAGTTCCAGCAGTGGGGCTGGGCCTCCTACTCCCACCACCGGAGAGCAGTGATGCCTTAAAAAAAAAAAAGACTTTTAAGAGCCCCTAATAAAATGATCTAGTTTAAAAAAGAGTTGTGTTATTATCACCATAATCAATTGTGGAAAAATTTCTTCTTTCTTGTGTACATTGTTATTAGCATCTCATCCCTACCCTAACTTGCCTTGCTATAATTCTAAGAAATTATAAGCCAGTGTCAAAAACAGAAAGCAAAAATACAACCAAAAAACTAATGAAATAAAACAGAAAACTTCAACTGAAGAGAAAGCTGAAAACAATAACAACTAGCACAAATTTAAAGAAGTCCAAAAGTGATTGATATTTTCTCCCTTTTACTTTGGTATTGTTGTTGGGATTTTGTGTGTGTGTGTGTGTGTGTGTGTGTGTGTGTGAATTTTGGCATATTTTTCTGTGTATGAAATCCAGAATAGGCAGGGCTATAGAGAAAAGCTGCATGGAAGGTTCCTTGGGTGGCATGGCAGGGGAGGGTGGGAAGAAGAAGAGAGCTAATAACATTGAGTACAAGAAAAGAGAAAATGTTCTAAGATTGATTGTAGATATGTCTGTACAACTCTTTTTAGTAAGATTGAATTATTGAATTATATAATGTGTATATTATATGACAATAAAATTGTTAAAATTAAAAATGAATTGGTCAAATAAGGCAAGTGATATGGTGTTAAACTTTAACCTAACTACATCTGCATTACATTAGTCCACTTTCTAGTCCACTCTGATATCAAGACTATTCACATCCAGTCAATCAGTGATCAGAGGTGATTCATCAGAGGCTTTATCAATGTGAGGACTCTAAAAGTTGACTTTGGGCTTTCACTGTCATCCATATCCTTCTGCAAACTGGGTGCCCTGAATTTAAACTCTAATACAGTTCCCTTCCCTGCTCTTGGATTTACAATTCTGGGATCACACAGATAGGTGTGCTTCTTCCTTGTGGCTTTAGTTGACATCTCACTTTTGATTTTGTTCTGCTTTTTGCAATGTCAATGAGTTCATGCTTGAGTCTTAAACCTAATCATCCTGAGTTTAAATGAAAGAGCAGAATATGTAAGAGAAAGATATAGAATAAGACACATGCTCAGTGACAAAAGAAGCAGATGAGTCTACAAACCTAGGAATGCCAAGGATTGATGCAGCCACTAGAAATCAGGGACACCAAGGAATCAACCTGGATCCTATGATTTTGATTTTAACTCGGGCCATCAGAATTATGAGACAATAAATTTCTGTTTTTCAAAGCAACCCACATGTGACAATTCTATTTGGACAGTATATGGTAACGAAGACAATTCCATTGCTATGTGTTTTGAGTGTGAAGATCTGGACTTATCCAAACAATGATTGAAGAGATTGTATGTTCTCATATAATCCAAGCATTGGTCTTAAAAATGTTTCTCTAAAATCATCTCTGAAATTAAAATTGTTCATTAGATTCCTAACCATTGCCAAATAATTGTTCTCAATGCTAGGCTCTGTGTTAAGTCATTTTGTTTATTGTTGTTAGGTGTCTTCTAGTCAGTTTAAACTCATAGTGACCTTATGAACTACAGAAGGAAACAGAACATGGTCCTGGATGATCCTCAAAATTCTATATTCTAGGTCATCGTTAGAGCCACTGTATCAATATATCTTGTCGAAACTCTTCTTGTTGACTACCCCTCTATTTCACCAAGCATGATGTCCTTTTCCAGAGACTGGTGTCTCCTGATAACATGTTCAAAATACATGAGACAAAGTCTTGTTTTCTTTGCTTCTAGGGAGCATTCCAGCTGTATTTCTTTCAAAACAGATGTTTGTTCTTTTGGCAGTCCATGATACTATCAAAATTATTTGCCAACATAATAACTCAAATGCAACAATTCTTCTGTGGTCTTCCTGGTCCAACTTTCACATGTATATTGAAGCAACTGAAAATACCATGGCTTGGGTCAGGCACACCTTGGAGCAAAGGCATCTTTGTTCTTTCACACTTTGAAAAGGTCCTTTGAAGCAGAATATGAATAGCATACAAAGAAGGAATACCTGTCCACTTCTGAGGCATCAGGCACTAAAAATCTTATGAATAGAAACTCAAGTCACATGGGCGTCACACAGGTCACACAAGGTTCGCAATGTTGTCTACACATTAGAATCATCTGGAAGTTATATACCTTTATACCACATTAGCTTTTTGGCCTTCTTTATTCACTTTCTTACTTTCACATGCATTTTAGGCAACTGGAAGTACCAGGGCTCGTTTCAAGCACACCTTGCTTTTCAAGACTCTAAAGATGTCTCATGCAGCAGATCTATTCAATGGGAGGGTATTCATTCTCTTCCCTGCTGCTTCCATGAACATTGATTAAGGATCCAAGCAAGATGAGTCCTTGACAACTTCCATCTTTTCTCCACTTACCGTGTCTTTACTCACTGATCTAATTGTGATGGCTTTTGTTTTCATTACACTGAGTCCTAATCCATGATGAAGGCTGAAATCCTTGATCTTCACATGAAAGTGCTTCAAGTTCTTCTCACTTCCAGCAAGCAAGGTGGTATCATCTGCATATTGCATGTTGTTAGTAAGCCTTTCTCAAATACTGATGCTACATTTTTCTTTGTAAAATCCAGCTTCTCTGATGGTTTTCTTGCTAAATAGATTGAATAACTCTGGTAAGAGGATATAATCCTGACACAGGAGCACAACGTAATGTTCTGGGATTGCCATTCTCCTCAAGTCTGTTATGGCCCATACAGTCGAATACTTAGCATAGTCAGTGAATAACAAGTAAACATCTTCTTGGTATTCTCTGCTTTCAGTCAAGATCCATCTGACATTAGTTAAAATATCCCTTGTTCCAGGTCCTCTTTTGAATATGACCTGAACTTCTGACAGCTTCCTATCAATGTACTGAAGCCATGATTGTTAGATAATCTTCAGCAAAATTTTAATTGCTTCTGATATGTGTTAGGCTGGGTTGTTTAGAGAAACAGTCAGTGACATCCATATATGTACAAGAAAGAACTTGTTATCACAAAGTCATTTTTGCTCTAGTACTCATTTTTCAATGGTCCCTTCATGAGGATAAGCATTGGGCAGGGCCTTTTCACAAGAATTAATTGTTCTTACACGGGGACGAGAATAAATGCAAGTCACAAATCTATTAATATCCTATGGCTTATATATGTGTCTGGTTCACTTTAGAGGCATCGTTATCATTTTATAATAGAGAACATTATAAATCATCCCCCTGAAACATTGACAGTGTCATTAATTTAACCAGTAGTCTAGAATTTAAAACACTGTTGAGAAAGGGAAATTACACATCTATTAATTAGAACCTGCAATGCTAAAATATGATTCCAGGACAACTGGAAATGGGCATGCTATTCGGAGAGGTCAGTTTCTGGAAAAGGACATCAAATTTGGTAAAGTAGAAAGTTGTTGAAAGAGAGAAAGTCCCTTAAAGAGATGGCGTGACCAAATGGCTGCGACAATGGGCTCAGACATCACAGTTGGGAGGAGGGCTCCGGACCTGGCAGGGTTTTGTTCTCGTGTACATGCTTGCAAATCATGAGGTTGTTAGAATTGGCTTGATGGAATACCTCGCAACAGCAACACTGGGTAAATATGTATTGACTGTGAATCAGATATTTGTAACCTGGGGCTTATGTATGCGACTAGTTACTTTAGGAAAAAGGGATTATAAAGAGAATGTTATAGACGCTCCTAAATATTTTATTATATTCTATTCCGCTGCCTAATCCAACTTATGATTTTTCTTACTCTAGATGATAATAATAAAAAAAGACTCATTGTTATTAAGTTCATTCTGACTCACAGTGACTCTATGGGATAGGGTAGAACTGCTCCTATTGGTTTCCAAATTTGTAAATAATTTTTAAAATATTTTGTTTTGTTTTAAATAGTTTTATTGATATATAATTCACATAGCATATTATTTAAATATTTAATAATATTAAGAAGAATTGTGTAATCATCACTACAATCAGTACCAGAACATTTTCTTCTTGTATTCATAGCTGTTAGCGCCCTTTGCTTCCTTCCACCCAGCTCTCCTACCACACAGCTAGGCAATTATTAATTCAGTTACTTCACTACAGATTTACCTAACCTGGATTTCATATGCAGAAATTTATACAAAACACAAACAGGAAGCAAACAAAAAAGTAACAACAGACAAAACAAAACAAAGAAAACCCTCAAATAACAACAAAAAAATAAAACTTATTAGAAATGGAAACAACTTTTAAATGAACCAGAACAGCAATCAAATAATAAGGTGTTGCATTTTAACCCAATTCCCTTGGCCATAAAAAACTTACTGTATGGCAGCTCTTGTGTGACAGCCAGGCTAATCACATCTCTGGGCAGAAGGGATTCACTGGACTTAATCCATGTGGGAATGCTACAAATGGATTTTGGACTTCCTCTGTTATCCATAAGCTTCTGCAAATCAGATGTCCCTAATTTAAGTTGGAATACAATTCTCTCCATCAGATTTGCATATCGCTATTTACAATCCTAAAATTACACGGAAGGGTGTGCTTCTTCCACATGCCTTTTGTGGATGACTAGCTTAGACACTTGCTTGTTGTAAGACAAGACTGTAAATCTTTTGAGGAGAAAAATTATTCTTTTTCTCCCATGAGGGGTTGGTGGTTTCAAAATGTTCACCTTGCAGTTAGCAGCCCACCCACCATGCTACATGGGCCCCTTCACATGGCGGGAATCTGCACTTACCCAAGACTTTCAGAATTCTGTGTTACAAGAGAAATGCAAGGACAAGAGCCTGTTGGCTAACTTGCTCTCTTCTTTACAGTTAAATATGACCAAAACACCCATAAATATACAGTATGTGAGAGAAAAAAGGAGACACTATGTGGCATAGCTAATAAGTATTTGTATTCTCTTTTTGTTTGTTTGTTTTGTTTTGTTTGGGGGGGGGGCATCACTGCGCTCTGGTAGTCGTGGGAGCTACCCAGCATTGTTCCTGAGGGCCACCGCTGGATTTGAACCACCAACCCTGTGGGCCGCAGTCCGGCACTCAACCACTTAAGCCACCAGGGTTCAGCCCAGTATTTATATTCTTAATCCAAGGTTTTATATGGTTGGTTCACTACCGTTTCCACCCAGCCTCTGAAGCTATTCTTCTTTCTTCAGATCAGGAGTTTGCTTATTAAATCTTATTCTGTAGCTGAATTCTACTTATGGAATGATACACTTTTTTTCTCTGCAGAAGTGATTAGGTTCTATTCTACCATTTTCAAATTATGCTAGTATAAAAAGAACTTTGTCATAAGAAAGCATTCTAGCTAGAGCCTCCATATTTTATTATTGTTTTAAAGCCAACTTAAAGAATTCATCACGGGCTGAGCCCCAGTGGCGTAGTGGTTGTGTGCGGGACTGAGGGCCACTGGGATGGAGGTTCAATTCCAGCTCCACAGGGCCAAAGGATGGGCCTCTTACTCCCACCACCAGGGCAGTGATGCCCTAAAAAAAAAAAAGAATTCATCACTGTTGTTCAATACATAAAAATGGCAGAGTTAGTTGAATGAAATAATAAGACCAATTAGGACAAAAAATGTTTTAGTTTTAGCATCCAACTGATGGCCTTTTGTTCAGATTTGAAGAAACAGCTTAAATTAGAGATATATTTCCCTTGACACATGCAAAGACCGCTTGCCAATCTTATATGGTAGATGCTAATGTGCATGAAGGAGCTCTGGTGGCAGTGAGGGTGTGAACCCAGACTGCAATGCTGAGGTAGAAGATCTGCCATGTGCTCCCAGAAAACTTACAGCCAGCAAAAGCTACAAGACCATGCGATGCTCTCACATGGCATGCCTGCGAGTTGGAAATAACCCAAATGACAGAAAACCCAATGACATGTTGAAGAATTGAAAACAGTTGCTTAGCTTTACATAATGTCTCTTCGTGTGATTTCAGTCCATCGGGCAACAGTGCAATTCTCCACTTGTTTTACCTCAAGTAATCTAGCTTCTATTTTCATGTCCAGACAGGCAAGTAGGTAGAACAAAAAGCAATTTTTATTGCAGATAGCAGTTCTAATTCTGACATTTCTGTTGTAAATAGATTTTGATATAAATCAATACTATCTGTACCCCTCTCCCCTTTTTTGTTTTGTTATTATTTTCTTTTTCTATCAATGGAGCCCTGGTGGTGTAGTGGTTATGTGTTGGACTGCTAACCTCAAGATCAGCAGTTTGAAACCACCAGGAGCTTGATGGAAAGAAGAGGAAGGGAAAATTTTTGCCCCACTAAAGTGTCACAGCCTTGGTTAGGAGGAGTCAGAATCCACTTCATGGCAGTGGATTGAATTTTTTTTATCAGTATTTTACAAATCCCATCTCTTATTTGTCTTTTGGAGGGTGGAAACCTTACCCCCCAAAAATAAAAAAACAAAGCACTTGCAAGTGTGCATCTGAAAATAAGAACATCAGCAAAGTATGCATTGCAACACTAAGTACTGAATGTCGCAAATATGACTAACAGTAAGCTGTGCTGGAAAATTCAAACTGAAAAAGACGGCCATCAGTGGATTTTATGGTAATGCAAATGCTACCTGGATATGATTTCAGGGTGACTCATTCTCCATCATTGCCTTTTCTTATCTTTCTTTTTTTTTGGTCAATGTTGGTGGTCTGCAATTAAAAACTCAATTTGAGGAAGTCCAGTAAGTGCCAATTCCTTCAGGAAAGCTGACCGGCTATTAATTTAAAAACGCCAACCTGTGAACAAATGTATCATATGTATCAAGGCTTTCCTGAGTGCCGGTTCAGGAGAGGGTAGGACCAACTGGGATGAAAGAAGGAATGAGCACCGTAAAAGACATGTGAAAGGAGACATGGGATGGACAGATAGTTCGTGGAGAGAAGCACTCAGGGTTGCTTTCTACTGGCAGTGGGAGAAAACTCCTTTGGGATCAAAAATGGACTGGCACAGGAACCACTGAGAGGGTGCTTGTCAGTGGAGAAGAATCAAAAATAGCTGCCATTTGGTTTTGCCTCAGTAAGAACATCTCCAGTGATTTCCTCTCTCCTTTTGTGCTGCTTGAAAAACTGGGCCAAATGATGAGACAGTTTTTTGGCACAAGGCTCAGTTTGCCAGAGGACTAAAGAAAGAAAACAAGTGAAAATTAAAATGAATTTACCACGAGGGATATTATGACATTCTACCTGTAAGGAAAAGGAAATTGAAAATTTGTGCTTGAGCATCTACTGCCAACTGAAATCAAGCTCTTTATTCATTAGTGTCCACTGAGGTAAAGCTTCATTCAAGAGGGAGTCAATATTGAAGTTATCTAGTTATAGCTTACTATTGCACCAAGTAAACTGAAACTTAAGTTGTTTTTCTATGTTACTTTTATGATGCTACAGTCCTTGCAGAATTGTTTCTGTTAAAACAATATTTTTTATTATAACACTAGTGTGTATTTAGACACTAAAATATTTTTTAAAAAATAAACTAGTGAGGAGAGGAGGGAAGATGGCCACCAGATAGGAAGCTCACACCTGGAGCTCCTGGAGATCTATGAGTGGGAGTAACTCAGGGAAGGGTGGAGCAATTGGGTTTTGTGACTCCAGGAAAGCTCAGAGTCCTCCTCTGAACCAGGAGCAGGCACGACCCACCTGCCCGCGCTCCCCAGGGACACCAGCACAGACGCTGCCTGTTCTTTGTGCTGGCGGAATCTAAGGGACCTTCTCCATGACCATGAGATCAGGGACTCACAATTAATCAGCGCCCACACGCAATCGTTAATCAGTCCTTCCCACCCCAAGGTGTCCAAGGTGCCCAGGGGACACTCCACACAGACCCGCACCTCTCGCTCCCCACCCTCAGGGACTCCAGTGTCCCCAGCAGAACAGTGGGCCAGCCCCTCCCCCAACCCCGAGGCCCGCACCCAGGCACCCCTTAAGGACCCCACCACTGCCCAGGATAAGATCAACCCATTCCCTAAACCCATGCAAACCCACATGCCCCACCACCTGGGCCACACTTTCTAACAGGAGTGAAAGGAACACCTGCACTCCCCATGGTCGCCTGCACTCCCCACAGACACTGCCGGTTCAGGGCACCCACCCCACCACTCACAGCAGAGAGGTCCCCTTTACATTATCCCCTGGGTAAACAACCAGTCAGTCCTCCCCACCCCAGAGTGCTGGAGGATTTTTTCCCATCTATCTGTGGCAAGTGACCCTATCCAGGAACAGATCACCCAACTCCCTACCTACTCCCTAAACCCACTCCCCTGCTCAGCCAACACTCTCCATCAGACCTGAAAGACCCAGCTGCAAACAGTTCCTGAGGAAAGCTATAATATAAGACCAGTCTCCTAAAGAGAGACCCCAGGGCCACAAAACACCAAGAAAAATACCACCTAATTAGAATAAATCAAACGAAAAACAGCTAGCTGCTTCCACAGTATCAAGAAAACTGAAACTAAATCCAATACAAGAAGACAAGCTGGACCTAACAACAGTCATAGAAAATGCGGAGATTGATCAACCACAGAAAGAAATCTTCAAGATGTTACTAGCATGTATGCAGCTCTTAATTGGCATATTAAAGAAGAAAGAAGAATTGATACAGGAGATAAAGGCCACGCACCAAAGGGAAATCCAAGAACTAATGAGTGAGCTAATCAAAACTAATAGTAAGCTCTTAGATTTCACCCAGAGAATGGAGGAGGCAGAGAACAGAAAAAGTGACCTAGAGGACTCACAAGTAGAAATTAATAAATGGGAGAAAAAAATCTAACAAGTCTATGAGAGAACTGAAGAAAATATTAGAAGCCTGGCTGATACTATGAAAAGAAACAACATTAGAATTATCAGTCTACCAGAGGATGAGGCATCAAGAAAACCAACATCCAAAATAGAGAGGGAATGCTGAGAGGAAAACTTTCCTAGCTTAATGAATGAAAACCAGATAACGATACAGGAGGCCGAAAGAACATCAGCTAGACTAAGCCCCAAGAAGAAAACACCAAGACATATAGTTGTTAAACTATTCAATTATGAGGAAAAAGAGAAAATTATGAGAGCAGCTAGGAAAAAAAGGGCAACCACATATAAAGGCAAACAGATTAGAATATGCTCAGACCTATCAATGGAAACTATGAAGAAGAGGAGAGAGTGGAGCAGCATATTCCGAAAATTGCAGGAACACTATGCAAACCCAAGAATACTCTATCCAGCCAAATTATCTATCAAAATTGATGGAGAAGTAAGTGTCTTCCCAGACAAAAGATTCTCACCAATCCACTGGGAGAAGGAGAACAACTACCACCTAACACACACACAATGAATCTACCTAGAGACTATCAAAGGGATAACAGCCCCCAAGATAACTCTGGCTCAGAGATGGAAGAAAGACAAGAATGAACCACAAACAGACATTGACACAACCCATGGAAATAGAAAAACATCCAATACAAGAGCAATAAAATGACAACACAGAGTGCACAGATAGATGTAATAACCCTAAATATTAATGGATTGAACTCAGGCCTTAAGAGACAGAAATTAAAAGATTGGCTTAGAAAACATACCTCCTCAGTCTGCTGCCTACAGGAGACACATTTTAAGATCACAGAAAAAAAATATATTGATAATCAAAGGCTGGAGAAAAATATACCAAGCAAACAGCAATTCCAAAGAAGCAGGGGTAGCAATCCTAATATCAGATAAAATTGACCTCAAAGTGCAAATCATAATAAGAGACAAAGAAGGACACTATATAATGCTTAAGGGAAGGGTAGACAATGATCCAATAAGCAT
This sequence comes from Nesogale talazaci, assembly GCA_004026705.1. Taxonomy (NCBI): domain Eukaryota; kingdom Metazoa; phylum Chordata; class Mammalia; order Afrosoricida; family Tenrecidae; genus Nesogale; species Nesogale talazaci. The sequence continues at coordinate 18,097 of PVJH01018378.1, read as the reverse complement.
TTTAAATATATATATTCCCCGAATGAGAGATCCACAGAATATGTAAACCAGACACTTCATATAATGAAAAAAGAAATTATAGCCTCAACAATTATAGTGGGTGACTTCAACACACCACTCTCTGAGAAAGACAGATCACAGGAAAAGAAACTCAACAAGGAGGCAAATGATCTAAATACTACAAGTAAGGCTGAGCCCCAGTGGCGTAGTGGTTGTGCGCGGGGCTGCAGCCTACTGGGATGGAGGTTCAATTCCAGCAGTGGGGCTGGGCCTCCTACTCCCACCACCGGAGAGCAGTGATGCCTACAAAAAAAATGTTACAATTAGACAGTTTGACTTGGTAGATATCTATAGGGTCTTTCATCCAAAGGAAAAGCATTTCCCATTCTTCTCAGTCCCATATGGAAGTTATTCGAAGATAGACCACATACTGGGACATAAGGAGAATCTACATAAATTTAAGCATATTGATATCATACAGAACTCACTGTCAGACCACTCTGCCATGAGATTGGAAATCAACAAAAGGATGGTGAGGAGAACTAAAGAAAATAGTTGGAGAATGAATAATTTTCTATTGCAAAAGGATTATGTACTGGCCCAGATCGGAGAGGAAATTAAAAAATTTCTAGAAACCAATGAGAATGAAAGCACAGCATACCAACTTATGGGACACAGCAAAGGCAGTCTTAAGAGGAAGTTTCATTGCAATATAGGCACATCTGAAAAAGGAAGAGCATCTCATAACTGATACGTTGACACAGAATTTACAACAACTAGAGCAGAGTCAGCAGGATAATCCCACTAATAGCAAAAGAAAAGAAATAATAAAAATTAGAGCTGAGATTCAGGAGAAGGAAAATAAGAAAACAATGGAAAAAATTAACATTGCTAAAAGTTGGTTCTCTGAAAGATTAACAAAATTGATAAACCATTGGCAGACAACCAAAGAAAGGAGAGAGAAAATTTCAATAGCAAGAATAAGGGATGAAAGAGGGGGTATCACAACTGACCCTAATGAAATCAAAAGAATAGTCACTCATTACTACAAAGATCTATCCTCCTATCAACTCAACAACTTGGAAGACATGGACAAATTCTTGGAAAAGCAATCTCTTCCTAGATTGTCCCCAATGGACGTCAAGAATCTTAACAGATCCATAACAATAGAAGAAATAGACAAGGTTATCAAGGGACTACCAACAAAAAAATCACCTGGACCAGATGGCTACACAGGGAATTGTACCAAGCATTCAGGGAAGAACTGACACCAACCCTACACAAGCTCTTCCAAAGCATAGAAAAAGATAGCAAACGCCCAAATTCCTTCTATGAAGCTAGTATAACTCTGATACCCAAACCAGGCAAGGATCCTACAAGAATTGAGAACTACAGACCAATATGCCTAATGAATATCGATGCAAAAATCCTCAATAAAATACTGGTCAATAGAATACAAAAGTATATAAAACAAATAATTCACCATGACCAAGAGGGGTTCATAGAATGAATGCAGGGGTGGTTCAACATACAAAAGACCATTAGTATCATTCACTATATTGGCAGGAAAAAATATGAGAATAATATGGCTATATCCATAGATGCCGAAAAAACATTCGACAATATTCAAACCAATTCATGTTTAAGACACTCAAGAAGATAGGAATAGAAGGAAAATTCCTCAAGACAATACAAGCTATATATGAAAAACCAACAGCCAGTGTGATAGTCAATGGAGAAAAGACAAACACAATCCCACTGAAAAAGGAGACCGGACAAGGATGTCCACTGTCCCCTCTCTTACTCAGTATCGTACTCGAGGTTTTAGCTAACAGCATAAGGCAAAGAAAAGACATAGAAGAAAAGACATGCCTGGGGAAGGAAGAGGTGAAATTATTATTATTTGCAGATGATATGATTATATATATGGAAAACCCCAAAAGCTCCAGAAAAGGATTACTGGAAACAATAGAGGAGTATGGCAGAGTGGCAGGATACAAGATGAACAATCAGAAGTCAATTGGTCTCCTGTACACATTAGATAAGACCACAGAAGAGGAGATAAAAAAGAGGTACCCTTCACAATAGCCAAGCACAAATTGAAATATCTAGGGATATACCTCACAAAAAGAACAAAAGATCTCTATGAGGAAAATTATAGAACACTATTACAAGAAGCCAAGAATGACTTCAAGAAATGAAAAAATATCTCATGCTCATGGATCAGAAGACTCAATGTAGTAAACATGACAGTCCTACCCAAGGCACTATATAAGCTTAATGCAATACTGATACAAGTATCATCCTCCTTCTTCAAAGGAATGTAAAAAATGATTACCAACTTCATATGGAGAGAGAAGGAGCCCAGAATTAGTAGAGAACTCCTCAAGAAGAAGGACATCGTGGGAGGGCTTGCCTTACCTGACTTTTGCACTTACTATATAGCCACAGTGGTCAAAACAGCATGGTACAAAACAGCATAATGACAGATACTCAGACCAATGGGAAAGAACTGAAAATCCAGAATAAAAACACAAGCATACAGACAACTGATCTTTGATAAGGGCTCCAAAAGTATCAAATATGAAGCAGATGCCCTTTTCAACAAGTGGTGCTGGAAAAAATGGATATCTACCTGAAGAAAAATGAAGCAAGACCCTTTACGTCACTCCATGCACTAGAATAAATTCAAGGTGGCTCACAGACCTTGAAGTATAACCCCAAATTATTAGGGCCATCAATGAGGGAATTGGGAACAATCTGAGAACACTGGCACAGGGACTACATAGGCTAACAGAAATAGGGAAAGACACAAACACAGAGGAGGGTCAAAAAGACCAATGGGATATACTAAAGATTAAACACCTGTGCACATCAAAAGAATTCACCAAGAGAGTAATAAGAGAGCAGAAAGACTGGGAAAACATCTTTGGCAATGACAAATCAGATAAAGGTCTTATTACTAAAATCTACAATACCCTGATAGCTTCCAAAAAGAGCAAAACTAACTGCCCACTGAGGAGATGGGCAAAGGAATTAAACAGAAGTTTCACAGAGGCAGAAATCAGAGAGGCCAATATATATATGAGAAAATGTTCCCGATCATTAGCCATAAGAGAAATGCAAATCAAAACAACAATGAGATACAACCTAACACCCTCAAGGATAGCCCAATTCAAAAAGTCAGAAAGTAACAAATGCTGGAGAGGCTGTGGGGAGATAGGGTCGCTTATACACTGCTGGTGGGCCTGCAGGTATGTACAGCCACTATGGAGATCAATTTGGAGATATCTAAAACAGATGGAAATTGAACTACCATATGACCCAGCAATTTCCCTGCTGGGCATATACCCAAAAGAGGCAAGCAACAATCCATGACCAACGTTCATCACAGCACAGTTCACAATTGCAAGGAGTTGAAAGCAGTCCATATTTCCATCAACTGATGAATGGATTAAAAATCTGTGGTACATGCATACAATGGAGTACTATGCATCGCTGAAAAGCAGTGATGAATGTATGAAGCACGTCACCGCATGGGAAGAACTGGAGGAAATTATGCTAAGTGAAGTTAGCCAAGCTCAAAAGGACATGTACAATATAAATCCGCTGAAGTAAGCATATCAATAATTTTAAAATTGGAAAGAGGCATCAGGGAAAAGCTACTATATAAAAAAAATCCTGGGAGAAGACCCAGGTAATATGGCAGGGGCAGATCAAATCTAGGGCTACATATGGTAGCCAACTAGTGGGGAGGTGTGTGGGGGTGCCGCTGGTGATGTGTAAAAAGGGAAGGGGGCACTAAACCTCAAAGGGGAGAATATTGTTTATATCCCCATATGGAAAGAGGGACCAAACTTAAACCCGGAGGTCCAGGATGTGAATGCAGCAAGACAGCATGGATTGGAGAAGTAACCAGTGGGGGGACCTGAGAACACAAACCCAACCCCAAATATAGGGGCAGCCACCTCTCTACCAGAGGAATTTGCCTTGTAGGCTAGCACTGAAGCTGAAGCTTGGAGAGTGAGATATGCCTGACCAGAGCACATGAGAACAAATGAAAACGGAGGAAGAGAGAATGGCGTGCATCCTGGCCCACCGAGCCTTCAGGACGATAATCCCACTCAGAACAGCTGTTGCACAAAGAGGACTATACGTCCAGCCCCACTACGAAATACAGCTACCATCCCTGACCCAAGGCCTATCGGGGCTGGGATGAATAAGCGGGGTCAAGATTATATTCTGTTGGACACAACCACACCAATGCAAAGCACTAAGAGTGTGCAACAGAGCATATAGCCACAGATGGAGTGCCAAGGATATACTTTGGGGCCAGGGTGTTCGCACCCCATCCGACTCAACCAGGGGTCACTCTAGGAGGCCAACTACAGATCTTGAACTATATACAGGTTCTTATATTGCTATTATTTTTATTATTCTGTTACATATTGTATAGTACATTGAGGGGGTTTCTTGTTATTGTTATCATTGTTTCATTTGCTTCAGTTGCTTCATTTTAGGAGACCTTTTTTGTACATATTACCTCTGCAGGTCTACCTAGACAAGATAGACTGGGCAAAGAGTTTGGAGGCAAAAATGACAGGACTGATGCTTCCAGGGTAGGGGACAATGAAGAGGGGGAGGAGGGGGAAGTGGTGATGTCGACCAGCCCAGGAAAAAGGGAATAGCAATTGATACAAATTCAGTGACAAGGTGGACGAGAGAAGGCCGATAGGGATTGATTAAGACTAATGTAACGGGCTGAGCCCCGGTGGAGTAGTGGTTGTGCGCGGGACTGCGGCACACTGGGACAGAGGTTCAATTTCAGCAGTGGGGCTGGGCCTCCTACTCCCACCACCGGAGAGCAGTGATGCCCCTCCAAACAAACAAACAAACAAATAAAAGACTAATGTAACAGAGAGAAAATACTGAAACCCAAATGGAGATTGAGCATGATAGTGGGACAAGAGGGAAGCAAATGGAAATAGAGGAAGGAACTGGGGGATAATGGCATTTATAGATGTTCAAATACAGGTATGTACATAGTGGCATATATTTATAAGTGAGGATGGGGAAAGAGATTAATGTGTATACTTATAGGGTTAGTAGTAGGACAACATATGGGCATTGGACCTCCACTCAAGTACCTCCTCGGTTTAAGAACACTTTGTTCTATTACATTGACATTCCAAGATGCTCACCTTTCTGACATGATCACTGCAGACAAATGTGTGCATAAGCAAAGGTGGTAAAGAAGGCTGACCGTGCCTGGCTATCAAAAGATGGAGCATCTGGAGTCTTAAAGGCTTGAAAGTAAACAAACATCCATCTAGCTCAGAAGCAACAAAACCCACATGGAAGAAGCACACTAGCTTGTGGGATCACGAGGTGTCAAAGGGATTAGATATCAGGTTTCAAGAACTAAAAAGCATAACATTGCATGCTCACTTTGCTGATATGATCGCTGAGGACAAATGTTTGCATAAGCAAAGGTGGTGAATAAAGCTGATGGTGCCCAGCTACCAAAAGATATAGCATCTGGGTTCTCAAAGACTTGAGTAAACACTAGGCCATTCAGCTCAGAAGCAATAAAGCCCACACAAAATAAGCACACCAACCTGTGTGATCATGAGGTGGTGAAGGGATCTGGTGTCAGACATCAATGAGTTAAAATTATATTATTATTAATGAGGGGGTGGGGTACAGATTTGGGACCCAAAGCCCATGAATAGGTGAGGTGACATCCTCTTGCAGAGGGGTTACAAGGAGGAGATGAGCCAGTTAAGATACAGGGTAGTAGCAATAAAATATGCAACCTTCCTTTAGTTCCCAAATGCTGCCTCCCACCCACTATCATGACCCCAATTCTACCACATAGCTCCAGCTAGACCAGGAGATATACAATGAAGTTGGAAACATGCGAAATTCAGGATAGATGATCCCTCAAGACTAGAAATAGGAGTGGTAATACCAGGAGGGTGGAGGGATGGAGGAATAGAAAGGGAGAACCAACTTCAGGGATCTACATGTCACCTCCTCTCTGGGACATGGACAACAGGGAAGCGAGTGTTGAGACACATTGGACAGTGTACAGTAGGAAAAAAATAACAATTTTAAATTACTAAGGGTTCAAGGGGAAGGGGAGGGAGGAAGGGTAATATAGGGAGCTGATACAGGGGGCCTGGAGGGAGGGAGGATGTTTTGAGAGTGATGATGGCAATAAATGTGTAAATGTGTCCGGCATACAATTGATGTTTGTATGGATTGTGATGGGAGTTGTATGAGCCCCCAATAAAATGATTCATTTTTTAAAAAGGGAGGAGATGGGAAAGAGGAGCTTATAACAAGGGCTCATGGGGAAAATATTTGGAAATGAATATGGCAATATATGTACAAATATGTTTGATATAAATGATGTATTGAATGCTATAAGAGCTTTAAGAGCCCCCAATGAAATCATTGGAAAAAAATAAACTAGCTAAAAATAGGTATTATGAGGCAAAAGTAAGAGGAAAATGGGCAGGAGGCAGATAAGAAGAAACAGAAGGACCAAGGAAGCAATGCAATGGATAGAGGGATAAACATGGTAGTGTACATATACACCAATCCACAAAAATAGAGGTATTGGCCCATATACCATAATATATGTGTTTACCATAATATAATATGCAATCAAGATCTCTACTAAGGTATATTTAAATATATAAATTAAAATATATTTAAATATATGGAAACTAATGTATATCTTAATTTGATCAATGAAACTAGTCCTGGAAATAATATCTAGCTTTGTATAATGAAGTTTTTATAAGGATATATCCTCATGACAAAAATATAACTCTCAGACAATATATTTTAGTGTTCAAGCAATAGGACATATGATGCTTAAGTCAATATTTAAATCTATGTTGTAGCTCAAATGAAAAATGACTACCTTAGACTATGTTGTTAGTTGCCCACCAGCCGGCTCCAAGTCAGGAAGGACTCTGACAGCAAAATACAGTGCTGCCAGTGGACACAGCCAGCCCTCACATGTCGAATTGTATCCTCTCACCTCACAAGGTGAACTTAAGACAAATCAAAACCAAAATGTCAAAGATAAAACCCTAAGGTGTATGTCTTAACCTTAGGTGTATGCCTTTGCTGAGTAGAAGAAGGACTTACGAAAAGATTGGAAACACATAAGCAAAAAGGTAAAAGGCAAAAGGATGTCTTTGCCTACATCAGAGTTGGGGGTACCATTCATAAACAATTCATGGCACAATCGCTTGGGAGTCTGTGTGAAAACATTTTACTCCTTTCGAGACCTCCCCTAACTCTGTGGACCCTTTCGTTCCTGCATTCTAGTAGTTCCCACAAGAAAGCATGGACAGAGCTTTCTTTTTAGTCTCTTTAAATCATTCAAACCTTACATTCAAACCTGCTTTAAAGCCAGTTTAAAACATCCATCTCTATTGGATTGATGCAGACTAGAGGAACTCACAAGACTCTCACTCAAAGAAACTGAAAACCTGAACCCAAAGCCACTCTTGGAGGCTACAGCCAAATGATAAATTGACTTCTAAGACAAACAGCAATGTCTCCAAGGAATATGCATCTTCAAACACTCAGCTTCATGGTTAACGTGTACAACAAGTTGAAAAGGCAAGGAGAGAAGGGGGAACTGGGTGGAGAGGAATGGGAAGCTAGTACAGGAAGGGTATGAATGCTGACACATTGTTGTTGTTATCAGGTGATTCCACCTTATAGCCACCCAATGAAAAACACAACAAAACACTGCTTCACAAGGGATTAAAAACTGTTCTCCTTCTAAATGATGGTTTATATCCTGGCTGCAGGGGGCAATGACTCTGAGCTTTTACTCCTCTAACACAACCCCCTTTAATGTTGTTAAGTGCTGTTTCAGAATGTACTCAATGACTCACCTACCCCATCCTACAAGTTCCAAGCGTGAGGGCAAGAAAAAGGGAAGGATCAATTCTTCGTAAGTGGGTATAGCCCATTAGTCATATGCAATAGTTCTCTCTGCCATTGACATCCATAGGCTTCCCTCTGCCACTACTGACCTCCATTGAAGGCAGGTGCACGTTTTGCTTGAGAAAGTGAGTAATTACTCTTTGTCTTCCTGTGCTGAGGAAACCTCAGGAAATGGTCACAGGCTATCCTTTAGGCTTCTTCCTGCCAATAAACCATGAACTCATTGCCTCTCCAAATAATGTCTTCTCCTGCCTTCCTTACAACCTGGGAGACCTTTCACACCAAGCCAGGGAGCTCATTGCACCTCTTTTTCTTGTTTTCAAATGTTGAGGGAATTGAACTTTATTTTCATTTTCTTTCTCGACCCCCTCCCCCAACCACACACACCTCTTATAGCTCCCATGGATTTCCCAGCAACCTCCCTATCTTCTGAAACCTTTACATAAAAAACAGTCACTAGTTTTGTATTCAAACATTCCACTCCCTCTCAGTTTCTGAAATTCGCCTCTCAGTTGGGGCTTACAAATCCAAAGTTTATCAACTAGTCAGTCAAGGAGTGACATTCCAACTTTCACTTCCTTGGGAGTCCCTCAGTAACCAGGACTAATTATGGAGGAATCTGTTTCTCTATCCCCAAACTAGACTGTCTTCACAGTTTAGCAGTCATATTACTGTGTCCTACTAAAGGCTTACTATCATGCCTGGTAAATAGCAGCCCCTCAATAAATACTTAGCAAGTGATGGAGATGAAAATCAGCTCACCTGCATACCAACTCTATGGTAAGAAAATGAAATTTCAACTAAAACTAGTCCTGATTTTGTCAGGACTTAATATATTTATACTTGGCTAAATATTATATGACTGTCTTTCCAGAATCAATACAAAGTAGATTGGTAGGGAAATAATGTAGAACAAAACATATGAAAAATTAGAGATAATGAGAAAAATTATGATTTGTACTTTAAATTTTTGTACTTCAAATTTGTACTTCAAAATTTTTTATTTGTACTTCAGTTGCAAATTCGCTTTGTGACAAAACTATTTAGATACCTATTTTAGCTCTGAATTTTCTTTTCGCTGTAGATTCTCTCTGACAGTTGGGGGTCTAGGATCTAGTTCCTTTCCATCAGAAAGGAAAAGGATTTAGCATTAATCTGTAATAACATGTACAGAATTATTGTATAGAAGATATTAAGGAAAATTTTAAATCATAGTAATCTTATATTTAAACAAATAAACAATGCATTTCAATATGACCGTGTTCATTACTTGGTGGAAAGGTACAAAGTCACATAATGAAACCAATTTTCACTTGAAAACTTTGCCATGAGATGTGATTTGTGTATTACTTAATCAAGGTATCTCTCGTAGTTTCATAATCTGTTGTCAATTTGAGACACTTAAGAGTGAAGGGGTGGAACTTAACCTGTCAATCAGGTTGTAGCTTGATGACCTCCTTTGCAGGTGCTAAGGAGATAAATAGCTCACAGGAGGTGGGACACACAATCGCTCCCTGCGAGATATTCCTGACCATCAGCCTCATGGAGCTGTGCTGGTGGCAGCCAGAGCCTTGGAGCTGGAGGAGCCATGTAAGGACGCATGCCAGCCCTAAGATGCTTCCACCACCACTGGATCCATAAGATTTTCCACTCACTGGCCTGCGATCTTCCTGCACTTGGTGTCATTGCATGTGTTGTGTGAGTCTGAAGAGGAATTTCCAGACTTGTCTGGACTTATGGGCTAAAATCGGACTTATGGATTTGATCTGGGCTGGCGTTTTTTATATGCAATTATTCTTTTATATAAAATTCTTTCTTTTACACATATGACTGTCTATGAATTTGTTTCTCTAGTCAACCTAGTCTAACACAGTAGCTAATAAAAAAATTAAAACCAAAAAAAGGAATTATTTTCTATGTAATGGTCTGGTTCCCTCTTAATAAGTGATAGGTAGGGAATGGAATCATTAATCTTCCTTCCTCATCATGTCACTCTAGGGTTTTCTTTTCCTATATTTTACATTTCTTTACCATGGGTTTGGAACTAATGGGATAGTCAAAGATGAAAAATGCCACCCTGTCTTCAGAACACATCCAAACCCTAACCCTTATGAATTACCCTTTGGATGAAAAAAAATCAACTCGATTACCAAAGTTCTCCAATTGTACGTCATGTAGTAAATCCATTATAGAGGCTTTAATGGTCTCGTCTCGACATAAGGGACGTGCTTTTTAATTTCTTAATCAGATATTATTTTATCTCATACTAATCATGTGAGCATTCTTTCCATAATAAAGTATTTTCAAGAGTAAAAATAAGAAGGTTGATAATGGTCAGTGAGAGAGCCCCATACTTGAAAGGAAAGGAACGTGTAAAATAACCAACTGAGTCTAATAGTCCTTCTTGTTATGAATAGATACCAGGGGAACATCTGATCTAGTTCTCAGCAAATAGAAATAATATGAATGGCAGTTGAAGTGAATTAGCGTATGTTTAGAGGATCACTCTGCAGAAGCCCCCGCTGAGTACATGAGAGCAGTGAAGTCTAGCTCCTCTCATAAGCATAAAAACATTTCCACATTTTAGAGTGTATCATAAAGTTCCATTGGCAAAATATATTCTTCTCATGTCAATTAAATACAATCTACAATATATAAATATTCACTGTGGCTGATGATAGCGAATGAATTCAGCTGATGGTCTTGTTGATAGATCACTTAGTTACAGCACTTGAAATAAGAGATGCAATCAATCTTCTATGAAAAAGTGTGCAACCTAGGGAAAAAACTCTGTCTAAGTCTATATATTCTGATAATAGTGAGGAAAAGAAGAAAATTAAAATCACTCACAATGCAGCACTCAAATAATCCTTGTTTTCTTTGAATTTCTATACTTCTTTTGAACAAAAATTATTTTATTCTGTCTTTTTACCTTAAAGAATATTTTTCTGTGTCATGAAATATTGTTAATATATTATTTTAGTGGCTGAATGTCATTTAACAGTGTGATTATGCCACTAGAAAACATTTCTAGTAGTGAAAAATTCTCTGAATTTGTTCCAATTATTTTTCAATTATTGGAAACTTAGATTGTCTCCAATTTTCACTATTGCAATCAGCATTGTAATTCATCATTGTGTACATTTAAAAAATTTTTTATTTATTTTTTTATGGGCATCACTGCCTCTAGTGGTCATGGGCGCCACCCAGTGCCGCTCCTGAGAGCCGCTGCTGGATTCGAACTGCCAAGCCTGCAGGCCACAGTCCTGCATTCAACCACTTACGCCACCGGGGCTCAGCCCCATCATTGTGTACATTTTCATTGTTTCCTTATGAGATATTTCTTGAAAGAGAATCTAGTGGAGGGTATAAGCTCTATTACAGTCCTTCATATATTTTTTAAACATATATTTTGAAGTCAGATTTCTACTAGGCAACAGCCTTTACTTGAATAGAATTAATATTCACAAGGATGAGTAAGTCTCTTTGAAAAGATACATAGTTGTTTTCTGTATGTGTACATGTAACAGTATTGTATTATACGTCTTTTTTTCATGCAACACTGTGAGACCTTTCTGAACTGCCAAAAGAATTATTGCCTCTGTCTACTGTCTCTACCTCTCTGCTTACAAAAACAGAGATGGAAACACCCACTAGAATGTAGAAAACTTCTCTGAGGGCATAACCCGGGATGGAATTGCTAGTGCAAAAGACATCTTCACGATTATGTTTACTAGGGACTGTCAATTTACTTTTCAAAATCATCATGCAAATAATTATACCTCTACTGGCATTGTGTTATCATTTTTCCTCATAGTCTTTCTATTTTTTATTTTATCTAATTTTTCAAAATTTATATATAATTTATATATATATAAAGACAATATATTTAAAGTGGTACCTCTTTATTTCAAGTGGTGTCTGTCTGGTAAGACCCATTGCCAATGAGTCCATTCCAACTCACAGTGAATCTATAGGGAAGAGGAGTCTACACTCTTCATGTTGTTGGTCTGTACGCTTCAAACAGTACGTAGATATTATTTATTTTATTATGCTATTAATTGAGAGAGTGTGTGTATATATATCTCTCTAGAAGCAGACGATCACATTTTTCTCCTGGGGAACAGATCGTGTGTTCAAAGTCTCGATCTTTCAGTTAGCAACCAAGCATGGAACTGCTGTAGACCAGGGCTCCCTTGTATGCGATTGCTTGGAGATATTAGCATCTCTTCAACATTCGTCAGTCATTTGTAATTGTCGATTTTTAAATTGCTTACCTATATCTCTTCCTCACCTTCTGTTACATTTGCTTTCCTGTTACTTTGCAGAGGTGGCTTGTGTAATGTATCAATGAATCCTTCACACTTCTTTTTTTGTTGTGTTTTGTTTTCAATCAATACAAATATTTTCTTTTTGTTGTTGTTGTTGTTTTGTTTTTTGGGCATCACTGCTCTCCGGTGGCGGGAGTAGGAGGCCCAGCCCCACTGCTGGAATTGAACCTCCGTCCCAGTGGGCTGCAGTCCCGCGCACAACCACTACGCCACCGGGGCTCAGCCCACAAATATTTTCTTTCAACCTGTCATTTATCTGTTAACTTTGGGTGAGATATTGAAAAAGATTCATGCTCACGAGCATTAGTGAGATTTATGATGCACAATATTTGTATAATTTTCTGTGATAAAGATTATGTGTTAGGTAAATCAGCAAATGTGTCTCAAGCAACTATTCTATTTTGAATGCAGCGATAAGCATGTTTCAGCCACAAGGAGGTGTTACACATAGACTTTTTCTTTAGAGACCTCACAGTTTTCCACAGAGTTTATATATTCTAAAACTGTAATACAAGGCTGAGCCCCGGTGGCGTAGTGGTTATGCATGGGACTGCGACCCACTGGGTTGGAGGTTCAAATCCAGCAGCAAGGCTGGGCCTCCTACTCCCACCACCAGAGAGCAGTGATGCCCTCAAAACCAAAAACTGTAATACATATGGAAAATAGTAAGTTCCACATGTGAAATATTACTACCAATGCAAATTCTTATTATGAGTGTGCACAGATTAGATTTTAAGGTAGAAACTGTTGAAAATGTTTTCAGAATAGGTCAGCATGACCCTTTGGGTAAGAATAGAATTTCTTAAATTAACAGAATTAGAAGGAGAGAAGTAAACATATAGTTGCTAGTTCTTTAGGCAATTGGCATATGTTAGAAAATCTGAGGGATCTGAGCAAAAAAAGAGTGTGTAACAGAAGTCAGAGGTGCAGAACTCTCCGGACTTGAGGAAAGGAATAATCCTGAACATGGTTAAGTTGAGCTAGAGTGAATAAAATTGTGTGAACTTTATAGAAGAGGTCTGGAGAGGGCTGAGCCCCGGTGGCGTAAGTGGTTGAGTGCGGAACTGTAGCCCGCGGGCTTGGCGGTTCAAATCCAGCAGCGGCTGGATAGTGCCCATGACCACCAGAGGCAGTGATGCCCACAAAAAAAAAAAAAAGAAGCGGTCTGGAGAGAAATATCTGGGGTCTCCTTGAGCAAGACAAAGCACTTGTTCAATGATAGTTAACCCTTTACATGGCTGAGTGTGTCTTTGAGTTAATGAATGGCACATAAACTCACACTTTTGATTTAGCATCATTTGAAAGACAGGCCACTGGAGAGCTGGTTGTTTGTTGGGCAAAAGACTGCAGGGAAAGAGCACCATGAAAAGACGAAGGCAGTCGAAGAGATAATTCTTCTAAGGCTGGCGGATTCTGTCTTTATAGGCCATGTGATGAGATAGAAGTCTACTCATTTCAAAAATGAGAGAATGGCCACCCCTCCTTCTGCAGAGGGCTTGTCATTACTATTGTTCTTTTATGAGCTCATATTAATAAGTGCTTAGTGCATAGGAGGAAATATGATAAGCCATTTACATAAAATATGTCATCTCATCTTCTTAATAATTGAGAAAATATATTATTATCATCTACATTTTTCATAGAGGAGAAATGAGATTTGGAGGGTTTTCATTAAATGCCCAGAAAGTCACCTCATGATGCAAACAGGTAACCTATTTCATTGCTAAAATCAGATTAAGCCTCCTAAGGAAACCTCCTTAGAAGACAGGCATGGTGACTCATATCTCAGGAGGGAAATCAGACCTTGAATATTGAGCCCAGTTCTACTCTGACACATGGGTTCATAATGAGTTGGACTTAAGGGTTACTGGCATTGATAGTCACATGCCAGAGTTATCCATTTAATCTATGATAATTGTTACCTACCATTCATTTTGGTTCCACCTCATAGCAGCTCTACATACAACAAAAATGAAACACTTCCCAGCCCATAATCATCTTCACAATTGGTAGGTTTGAACCCATTGTTCCAGCTAGGATGTCCATTTACTTCATTGTGTTAGCCAGGTTGACTAGAGAAACAAATCCAGTGACACTCACATAGCTATCAAGAGGTAATTATATCGCAAGAAAACACCTCTTCCCAGTTCAATTTATGTCCACAAGTCCTATACCAGTCCTTCAGTCCTCTTCAGACTCACCGAGTCACATGCAATGATGCAGAATGCAGGAGGAATATCACAGGCAAGTAAATAAAAAGTCATGTGCATCCAGGGTAGATGGAAACATTGCAGAGTTCCATCAGCTCTCTGGGTCAGCAAACAGGAAGATCAAGGTCAAGAAAGAGGGAGTTTTCTCCAGCCCTTCTTATGAAAAGGCCCTACCCTCAAGGAGGCATCATCAGGCTGGGACCTGATTGACCACTTGGATACCGGGTCTACACCTTTAAATATCTTCAAGTGAATATAAAATTATGTAATTGCCACACTCACTGAGGGATTCTCTCTTTGGGATTGGCATTCTACTTTGCCAAGCATGATGGGTCTGGTCCTTCAAGGAAGGGTTCCTCCTGATCACATGCTCAAAGTATGTGAAATGAAGTCACACCATCCTTGATTCTGGCTCTGCTTCTGCCAAGACAAATTGGTCTGTCCTTTGGGCAATCAATTTAAAAGCTTCACTACCACTGAGTGAAAACAGCCCTGTGAATATTGGAGACTATAACCATTACAGAAGCAGAAAGCCCTGTCTTTCTCCAAGAGTGACTGGTGGTTTCAAATTGCTGGCCTCTCGAATCACAGTCTAACTCCTAACCACTATGCCACCAGGGCTCCCCAGCAGTCCATAGTACAAGCAATCCTGTTCAACATCATCACTCAAATGTACTAATTCTCCAGTCTTCTTTCTACACGGTCCAGTCTTCACATGCAGATGAGCTGACTAAGATTACCCTGCCTTGAGTAAGGCAAACCTAAATCCTCCAAGTGGGATCTTTGTTCTTTAACACTTTAAAGAGGTCTTGTGCAGCAAATTTGTCCAATGTCATCCATGATTTGATTTCTTGGTTTGGTTCCATAAACATTGGGTTTTGGTCGGTATAAAAGTGACAACTTTGGGGCTGAGTCCCGGTGGCGTAGTGGTTGTGCGCGGGACTGCGGCCCACTGGGACGGAGGTTCAATTCCAGCAGTGGGGCTGGGTCTCCTACTCCCACCACTGGAGAGCAGTGATGCCCCCCCCCCCAAAAAAAAGTGACAACTTCGACTGCAGCCCACTGGGATGGAGGTTCGATTCCAGCTCCATGGAGCAAAGACTGGGCCTTCTACTCCCACCACCTGAGGGCAGTGATGTCCCCCCAAAAAAACAAAAAAACAAAAACAAAAACAACAACAACAACAAAAGTGAAAATTTCAACAGTTTTCATTTATCATTGATGTTGTCTAGTGCACCAGTTGTGAGAGTTTGAGTTTACTTTATATTGTTTTATAATCATACAGGAGGCTGTAGTCTTTGATCTTCATCCCTAAGTGCTTCAAGTCCTCTTCAGTTTCAGCAAACAAAGTTATACTATATTTATATCATAGCCTTATTAATGAACTTCCTCCAATCTGGATGCCACATTCTTCTTTACATAGTCCAGGTTCTTCGATTATTTGCTCACAATACAAATTGGATAATTTTTTTTGTGGGCATCACTGCCCTGGTGGGAGTAGGAGGCCCCGCCTTGCTCTCGGAGAACTGCTTCTGGATTTCAACCACCAACCTTGTGGACCACAGTCCCGCACACAACCACTATGCCACCGGGGCCAAGCCCACAAATTGAATAATTTTTTGTGACAGGATACAACACTGACACATTCCTTTCTTGGCTGCCATATGAGAGTCAATATTTAGAGCTTCTTTCTTTCACTAGCGTTTCCATTTTCTTGTCCAAATCAAGACCTCACAATATAGAATATTATAGTGAATGTTAAAAGAGTCACTCTTTTTTTGTTACTAAATAATTTTATTGGGGACTTGTACATTGTTTTTCACAATAAATAAATAAACATACTGTGCCAGGCACCTTCACATGTCCACTGCTATTATCGTTCTCCAATCATCCGCCTTTTCCATTGAGCCCCTAGTATCAGCTTTTCCAACCCTTCCCCTCGTCCCTTGCTCACTCCTTCCCACCAACCCTCAATACTTTATAAATTGTTATTGTTCTTACACTGCCCGAACTGTCCCTCAACCCACTCCCCTGATGCCAATCCTTCAAATAGAAGCTTATGTGTATATCCTTGCAGTGGGTTCTGCCTCTCTACCCCACCTTTTCTCTACCCTTCCAGTATCTCCAATCTAACCACTGGCCCAAAGGGGCTCACCCATTCTGCTTTCCCCATATCTCCAGCTCCCCTCTCCACCAGTGTACCTTCTCCAGTCCATCTGGATTTATAAGGCAGAGTTGGGACCATGATGGTTGTGAGGGGAGGAAGGCTTCAGGAACTAGAGGAAACTTGTATGCATCATCACTGCCCGGCTGCCCCTTGACTGGTCTGTCTCCTCCCCGTGACTTCCCTGTAAAGGGGTGACCAATTACCCACCAGTGGGCCTCAGGTCCCCACCCTGCTCTCCTCCTCCTATGTAATGATGTGATTCTTGTTCTTTGATGAAAAGAGCCACTCTTGCTCCTTCTTTTCTTGTCCAAATCAAGAACTCATAATGTAGAATATTATATCAAATGTTAGATGAGCCACGCTCACTCATTTCTTCCATATTTTGAAATAGAAGTAGACCTAATCCTTGGGGACACACGCCTTTTACTTTAACTCACTCAGACTCAGACCTGCATTACAGTCTCACCGTTTTCCCAGTATCTCTGGCTTCCTTTCCTTTTTTTTTTCTGCTATCAGAGATATTTATCATGTACATTTCCTTAATGTCTAAACTATGCAATATTCCTTTGTATTTCAGTGACTGCATCTTGGTCTATGTATAGATTTTTAAAAATTTTTTTAAATTTTTAAATCATTTTATTGGGAACTCTTACAGATATCATAACATTCTATTGTTCAATCACATCAAGCTACGTTATATAATTGCTACCACAATCACTTTCAAAACAAGTTTTTTCTTCTTCAACTCCTCAATATCAGCTCTCTCATATTCTCTCCCCCCCACCATATACCACAGGAACCCTTATTCTTTTTTCTTTTTTTTCCCCTATAATAGTTTTTTTTTACTTTTTAAAAAAATTTTATTGGGGGCTCTTACAGCTACTACAACATTCAGTACATCATTTGTATCAAGCACATTTGCACACGTTTCCACATACATTTCCCAATATTTTCCACTTGAGCCCTTGATACAAGCTCCTCTTTAAAAAAATAAAAGCCTCCCCTTTCCCCTTCCTCCCTTTTTAAAAAAAATTAATCATTTTATTGGGGAGCCCCTACAACTCCCATCACAATCCCTAACAACATCAGTTGTATTCAGGCCACTTTTACACACCCATTGCCATCATCACTCTCAAAACATTCTCCCTCCCTCCAGGCCCCCATTATCAGCTCCCTATATTACCCTTCCTCCCCCCTTCCCCTTGAACCCTTAGTAATTTACAAATTATTTTTTCATCCTGTATACTGTACAATGTGTCCCAACACTCACTTCCCTGTTGTCCGTGCCCCAGAGAGGAGGCTACGTGTAGATCCCTGAAGTTGGCTCTCCCTCTCCATTCCTCCATCCCTCCACCCTCCTGGTATTACCACTCCCATCACTAGTCTTGATGGATCATCTATCCTAAGTTTCC
>PVJH01018377.1:0-45358 GCA_004026705.1 Nesogale talazaci | reverse complement strand
TGCTAGTGGAGGCGGCTGGCTGGGCTGGCCTCCTCCCTGCTTCTTCCAGGACTTGTCAATTTATTCCCTTCCTTGCAACTCCTTGCCCATAGCTGCACCCAAGAGCTATTTCCAGCTCGCTGCCTTTTCCCTTGTGATGAAGATGTCTGAGTCAAGGCAAGCGGAGTGTTCTCAGATCCCAGTCTTTACAGGATGTGTCATAACAGGGATAATTATAACCACTTTATTATGAGTCTAAACCTCCAAATAACCTTTAATAATCAATAGCTTTTCTTCTGGCAGTTTTGTTGCCTGGTTTTCAAAAGAACAGTTATGCAATGAGTAAGAGCTGCCGGGGGGGTGGAGGGGTGGGGTGGGGTTGATGAGGCCCCAGAGACGCCTTTCCCCCATTAGTTCCTCCGCCATGGAGACAACAGTCTTTCGGATGTACCAGGGGGCTTCAGACACTTTTTGGGACAGGGAAAAGGAAAGATTGGACAATCTCCACAAACTTATTGAAGCCTCTTTGTGTGCGTGTGCACACACAAAACAGGGGCTTCAAAATGTTCCCAGGGAAATTCCATTATCTCTCAGTTCCATTTTTCTGTGAATTTCTTGATACCCCCTTGTATATAACATTTATTTAATTTCTGTTGCCGAGGGTAAGTACAGTAAAACATGCCATTTCTACATGTGCAATGCAGCAACACAGTCACAGTGAATCAGGCCACAATCCTAGGCTCTTTTCCCGAAGTCACTCCTCCCTCATGAGCAGAACTGCCCGCTCAGTCTCTGATCATGAACACACTGCCTGCTAAGTCTCCTAGAATAATCCACGACCCATCAAGTCTCTATCTAATCTTTCCAGTTTGGTCACTTTGACCCAATACAGAATGACCTCGAGAGAGCACAATGTTCAAGGTAGACATTTACTATCATCTGTTTTTCAGAACATTTCAAGGAGTAGTTTTGGTTCAAGGTTTAAAGATGATATTAGGGTAATTGTTTTAGGGGCTCATCCAGCCTCCATATCTCTGGATTCCCTGAGAATCTGAAGTGTTGTTCTCCATTCCTCCCCTCCCTCCCTCAGGATTTTTTTATAGACTCTTCAGAAATGCAGCCCTGCCCACAGAATTTCAAGAGATCTTCAGAACCACTGGCATTCTACCTCAGACCTCTTAGTAGTACAAGTTAAGAAACTTCCCCAGATGATCTAACCCCCAAAGATGGGTGTACATGATGCACATTCTACTACCGCCCCCCAACTCAATGGGATTCGTGAAGTCAGTTGTTCCAACCCTCGAAGATCCCGGGTGTTGTAGTGGATTGGACATTGGGCTGTTAACCACAAGGGCAGCAGTTCAAATCTGCCAGTTTCTCTGAGGGAGAAGAGGGTGCATTTTGTTCCCAGAAAGATTGCAACTCAGAAACCGCAGTGGGCAGTTCTACCCTGTCCCGGAGGGTCACTGTGAATTGGAATTATCAGAAGGCAGTGAATCTGGATCCAATCCTTGGCTGGTGCAAAGTTAGTGCTCATTACTAAGCTAAAGATGTACCCACTTAGCAGAAAAGGCGATGTTTCAGTCAAGATTGTGGCCAAGAAAACCCTGTGGAGAAGCTCTACTCTGGAATACAGAGGCCACCGTGAGTTGGAATCGACTCAATGGCAATGGGTTTGGTTTTACTCATTCAGCTCCTCTCCCCTTCCCCCAGGTACAAGTGAAGAAGCTGCACTCCGATAGGGACAAAGATGGGCAGTCAGGTCCCATCTCCTCTGCAGTGCCCCTACCTACATACATGACACTACCTCCACATTAGATGGCTTTTAATAGCACCTACTTCTGTCACTTAATGGACCTTACTTCCCATGTGACAGTTACAACAAAAGTCAGTTCTATATCCTAAGTAGACAAATCCCTTTGTATGAGATGTTCTCTTGTGAGCTGGAAACTTTTTTTTGGGAGGGGGGCGATGCCCCCTGGTAGTGGGGGTAGGAGGCCCAGTCTTCCTCTTGGAGAGCGCTGCTGCATTTGAACCTCCAACCCAGTGGGCCACAGTCCCACACTCAACCACTACGCTACCAGGGCTCAGCTCCGAGCAGGAAACTTTTCTTTGGTTCTCTGGGAGGATTTTAGAGCAAAGCTTGATTGCATCTCTGCTAAAGATGCCTCCCACTTTACAGTAGTTCTACTTCTATGACCAGAATATTGAGAGTTGATGTCATAGTTCTTCCATTCCCATTCACAGAGACCTTAGGGTAAAGCACATCAGGAGAGCATAACTACGATCTTGGGGAAAAGATGGTGCCTGGGTGACATAATTTTGCATTCTCTTCTGCGACCAATTGGAAGGTAGTCTTCACAAGAAGAGTTTACATAATTTAAAATGAATATTATTTAAATATTAAAGAGATAAAAAGAACTCCAACAAACTTCCCTTGGGCCCTAATACTGGTGATCATGGCTATAGCACTCACACAGAGAGAAGTAGGACCTGGTCCTGATCTCCAGAAACTGCAGAACATTAAGAACTAAATATTTAGGTTCTTCATGATACAAAGCAAAATCCATTCCACAATCAAATGGATCTTAATTTTTTTTTGGGGGGGGGGCATCACTGCTCTCCGGCGGTGGCAGTAGGAGGCCCAGCCCCAATGCTGGAATTGAACCTCCGTCCCAGTGGGCCGCAGTCCCGCGCACAACCACTACGCCACTAGAGCTCAGCCCTTCAAATGGATCTTAAAATGGAATCTTTATGAATAAAATTTGGTGCCATATTGCTAAATGCATTTTCTTTTTCATGTAATTAATTCCAGTTAAGTTTTCAGTTAATCTTACTTTAATGCTTTGCTGAATAATTAGTCCCTGAGAATTCAAATATTATCATATTGATGTCCAGCAACGTTTCTCTTTGTCTCAGTTGAGCAGGGAGTGGGGCATGGAATATTGCAAGCAGAAGATTTGGAGGTGCATCAACCCTGGGTTTACACCCCAGCTCTGACATTTTTTTGGCAGTCTTACCTTAGACCTGCTGTTTATTACACCTCAACTCAGTTCTCTCACCTGAAAAGTGGCACCAATAAGACTTAGCTGCTGTATGGAAAAATGAGATCAAGTCTGAAAAGCCATTGGCACTGGCCCTCAATCAGTGGCAACTATTAGTTTTAGTCAAATCAGATAAGTCAAGACTGGCTTCATTATAGGCATTATTTGTCATAAACAAAAAAGGAAAATTACATACCTTTTAAAAAAGAATCAAGATGAAGACAGTTTTCATATGCAGAATCTTCCAACCAGAGGTACCTGTTTTGTTGGTTAGCTTCTTCCAAGTGCCTTTATAAGGTTGTTGATGGTTAATTCTGATGCATGCCACACCCCCTGCAGTTTGGGAGGGCTGCCCTAGAAGCTGAGCTCTGTGTGAAGCACAAAGATGGGATGTTTTGTCCATTGCCACCCCCACCCTCCCAATTTCCTTCACAGCTGCTCCCTGAAGAAGAAACAATGAGATACTGTTTGTGTGTGTGAGAAAGAAAGCGAAGGACAAAGTGCATTTTCACTCAAAATATCTTCCTCCCCACCCTGCTATGTGGATTTTCTCATTTAATTTCCTCAGTCAGAAGGCATTTTAAGTTCCAGCAGGATGAGCCCTGGTATGTTTTCAAACATCTGGTGTTTATTTTTCATTTTTGTGTAAATGAAAAATCAACAACCCCATCTCTTTTGAAAGGGATCAGGGACTCAACCCCATGTGGTCCCGATGAGACTCAGGCAAAGGAGGGAGGGTTAGGAATCTGAGGGGGCTTCACCTGTGATGCTGGCCCTTAGTCTCCCTGCTGTGAAGTAGTTAGCCCCATGAATTCACCCTTTATGTGTAAGCTTCACTTTTAACTACTGTGTCAAACCTTCAGGGTTTGCCCCTTTCCAATGATCCTCCACTTTACCCTGTATGATATCCATGCTAGTGATCCTGATAACTTGTCATGTCTGTCTCCATCAAAGTTAAATTTATAAATAAACACCAGTTTTATAACCATTGGAGCCCAAATTTGAGAACACCAATGGCGTCTTCTACAATTATTCTCCCTATACCCTTTATGATCTTCCAAGCTACATAGTTTAGGCATGTTGTTCCTGTTTCTATATTCTCTTCCTAATGGCTTCTTCGCTAGGACATAAAATCCAGGCAAACAGGAATTTTGGACAATTTCCTCACTACTGTCAACCACAGGTTTTCAGCACGAACCCACCAGCCACCCCGGAGAGACAGAGGAGACGTCTGTTCCAGTGAAGATTGACAGAGCTTCCCTCGGAAAGGCTACCCCAGGTGACAGGCCTGGGGATCTACCTCTGTGAAATCAGCCCTTGAAAACTGGGGCAGCACTGCTAAACTCTGCCATACATTAGGTCACAGGAACCGTTCAGGGTCTAAGTCATTGTAAATCAAATAGATTTTGTTGCAAGGTTTGAATGACTATTCTAAGATATATAAAAAGAATTAAGCGTAATATTCAAGACACGCCTGTGTGTATTGTTGTCCTGGGAAATTTCTTGACAGGTGCCATCTAGTCGATTTCAGCTCATAACCACTCATATGATGGAGTAGAACTGTCCATAGAATTTTCTAAGCTATGGGTTTGAACAAACAAGCAAACAATACCCCTCTTTTTTTGTTGTGAATATAAGGAGACTTGGAGGCATAGTGGCTATGAGTTGGGCTGCTAACCACAAGACTAGCAGTTGACATCTCCAGGGAATCCTTGGGAGAAAGATGTGCTTTCTATTCCCATCAACAGTTACAGTGCTGCACGCTCACAGGGCAGTGCTCCCTGTCTTACAGGGTCTCTGTGAGCAAGAATGGACTTGATGTCAGCCAGTTTATTGTGACTTGGATGAAAGTTTACAATAAAGAAGAAACATTGACTACAATCCCAGTGGTGCAATTTCACCTATCCTGCTTCCTCTCATGTTGCCATTCCTCCTTCGTTCCTAACCCTTCCTGCCTTGTAATCTTGGTCCTTGGGCAAATGCTGCTCTTTGGCTTCCCAATGGTCGGTTGTTCTCCTTGTTTGTGTTCCTGCACTCCATACCACTCATCCTGCTTCCTGTCCTCCTCCTTCTGCGCTCTGTCCTACTCTTTTGATCTTTAATCATTGATCACTCTAAGGAGTGTACACCGCTCTAGTGTTATTGTTCACCGTACAGACCTTATGTTGTTTGATTGAAAACTGAGCCAGGTGAGTAAGTTCCATTCTAGATCAAAGCCACAAAGATTCCACCAGTCTCTCTATGAGCAATAAACCTGCTTTTGTATTGTACAAGTTACAGTTCTGTCCCACATTCCCCACATTCTTCCCATTCTATCTAGAGCTTTCTACTGTGATTCCTTTCAGAGTGGTTGGCAGTGGCAGTCAACCACCCTCTAGGTCTTCTGGCCTCAGGGTCATAGAGTAGGTGGGGTTCACGTGACCCATTAGTTCATTGAACTGACTTTTCCATCTGTCTTTAATTTTCTTCGTTCTTCTTGTTCTGAATGAAAAATGACCAATAGTTGCTCCTAAGATAGTGATTCCCAAACTTGTAAGACCCCAGCCACTATTCACTGGAGAAGGGTATAGAACATGTGTTTTGTTCATGTGTTGTCCATTGACATCGGTGTGGTTGAGATGATGTTTCTCAGCTCCCAGACCCAGAGACTCATTCCCTCAAGGTGTATGGCTACAGGCAAGAGATTTTCTTCACTTGGTCCACAATATGCTCTACATACATACAGAAGGAGAATTAGCCCCTGAAACGTCGGTATACATTCCTGGATAGAGTCCCATTCTTCTTCCCATACTTGTCCCAGCTTGAATTTCTGCCTCTGTAATCGCCCATAGATATTGCTATTACAGGATTGTGCATATAATAGTACTTACCTCTATTGTCCTTAGCTCTGGTATTTCTCCTAGTGTGTTTCTTTGCCTCCAACATTTTTGCCGACCACAGTCTTTTTATATAGTCAGACAGTCTTATTACATAGTCAGACAGTAATCTTTACAGAAATAGAGCTGTCTTCTGCAGCTCCACTGGGTATTTTGAGCCACCAATCCTTGGAAAATAGTAGCTTATAAATGTCTCTATCTACTTTACCTGCATCACATTGGACACCAGCAATGGCTTTTCCTTAAAGAAATGCACAATTAAGCTCTGTAGCTTAAGCTACTATTAGGAATCACAATATGAGGATAATCACATCTGTTTCTGAGTCTGAGTGTATTTTCTCCCTGTAAATATTGACAAATGGTGTAATGTAGAGAACCTCTCTGTTTGCATGTTTCTCAAATGTTCTGGAATCACAAGGTCTTGACTATAAACAAATCAGACCCATGTTCTCAGCAAATCTTTACTTATTTATTTTAAACCACAAAATAATGCATGCCAGTTATAAACAGAATGATGCCCACAGTTAGCACTCAGAAAGCACACAGCTCACTGCTGTTGAGTAGAATCTGACCCACAGTGACCCTATAGGATAGAGTGAACTACTCTTTGGGATTTCTAAGATTGTTGAGGAGCAGATAGCCTCACTTTTTTCTCCCACGGTGCAGCTGATGGGTTTGAATGACTGACCTTATGATTTGCAGTTCAATGCTTAACCCGCAGTGCCACCAGGGGTCCTTTAGAAAATGTGAACCCTGTTAAAATATCACACCTCAGAGAAAACAGCTGCTGTGTTTGATCTACACTTCTAGGTATTTTGTATACAGCTGCTACCATAACGACAATAAGAACAGCAATATCTTGTCTTTTGAAGCTTGCTTCTTTAAAGTAATACTCTATCTCTCCATCTTACTCCCTGTAGATCTGCCCTTTTCTTTTTTTCCTTTTGTTTGTTTGTTTGTTTTGGGGCATCACTGCCCTCTGGTGGTCGTGGGAGCGACCCAGTGCTGCTCCTGTGAGCCGCCGCTGGATTTGAACCAGCAAGCCCTGGGGCCGCAGTCCCGCCCTCAACCACGTATGCCACCGGGGCTCAGCCCCATCCTTTTCTTTTACCTGCTCCCAAACCCTGCTTTCCCATGACAGTCCTTTGTTCAAGACCAGCTTGTGGTTTCTATGGGAGAGGTTCTTCCATGTCTGATCTGTCATCATCAAGATCACCACACTGACTTCTGCCATGAAACTCAGGAACTTTGTGGCAGAAAACAGAGACCGATTCTCCCTTTTCAACAATAGGAAGGAGAAAGACAAGTCTCCCTGATGAAAACCAGTCAACTTCACAATTAGTGGTTCCTTCAACTATCAGTGCTATCCTGTGACACTCTTCTAAGGTGGATTTTCTTTTGTCTATTAAAAATAATAGGGGAAACACACTGTACTCTTTTTCCTTTTTCTTTTTTTGACTCAAAAACCATCTTCAGTGGCGTTCAGCTCAAAGACCCCTTCTCTGGCAGGTCTGGTTTCTTCCCCCACTTACCTCTCCACTTTGTGTCCACAGCCCATCCTTCCTGTCCTGGCAGCCCCACATGTGTGACCTGTGACCTGTGCAGAGCCCTCTCTTCCTGGACAAACCTTCAGGACAGCTGTGCTCTCCTCTCCTTTTTTATTCCTGAACCCTTGCAAAATGCCTCACACAGAGTTGGGCCTCACTCAATTTCACTGCATGAATGATTGGACATACCATGAAATGCTTCTCAAGACTCAAGTGTGCTATCATGTACTCCAGGAATTCTTTCTAGATGCCTCTCTCCCTCCTCTTCCTGGTCGCTGAGGGCCATGTCTTTTACCACAAGGAGCTGGAACCAGCTGAGCGTTACCTGGCACCAAGGTTTTGAGAGGTAAGGAACAACTAATTGCTACTGTTAGCTTTCTGGATTGGGGTTAACTCAGCTTGTTTTGTTTTGTTTTGTTGGGGGTTTTTTGCTTCACTTTGCTGAAATAATTTATACAACAGAAGCATTATTTTTAATCCTTTTATTGGGGGCTCATACATCATTTCTCATAATACACAAATACATATGTTGTGCTACACTTCTTCGCATGCCTGCTGCTGTCATCATTCTCTGAATCTCCACCTTTCCACCCGAGCCCCTGACATCAGCCTCCCATCTCTTCCCCTCTATCCTTGCTCCCCACTCCCCCACCAGCCCTTAATACTCTATAAATTATTATTGTTTTGTTGTAACTTACACTGCTCGATGTCTCCCCTCGCCCTCTCCCCCAATGTCTGTCCCCCTGGTAGGAGGTTATGTGTAGGTCCCCGAAGTTGGTTCCCCCTCTCTACTCCACCTTTCCTCCACCCATCCAGTAGCTCCACTCCTACCACTGGCCCCAAGGGGTCCCTCTGTCCTGGGTTCTCTGCATTTCCATTTCCCATCTACACGAGTGTACCTCCTCCAGTCCAGCTGGATTTGTAAGGTAGAACTGGGATCATGACAACTGGGGGGAGGAAACCTTCAGGAACTACAGGAAGGTACTATATAGCCTCAAAAGGGTACACATTAATTCTGAAAAGAGCACTGAAATTTGCCACTGGGTACAAAAACCACATGGAAAGAATATAGGAACAGGGAGCGTGAACTGGGGAATCCCTGAGGGCCAAGAAGGGGTTCGGGGCTTAGACTCCCCCCTCTGCCTGCAGTGCGCACCTGAGCAAGAGCAGAGGAAGAAGCCCCTGGGCAGGCCAGGAGCGCATGGCGGCCTCCACACTGAGGCCCAGCCCACGGGGAGTGTGGCTGAAGGTATTGGCTGATCTCACTGAGGTTAGGCCCACCTGTGTGATGGCATGCACCTGGGTGGTGGCTGTAGGCATATAGATTTCACCTGAGATCAGTCTGCACATGCTCAATTCTGGATTTTCCCATAGGTGTCTGATTAGTGTGCCTGATTTCTTTCCGTCCCCACTATTGTGTATGAACAGTTACTTTTCGTTTAGCGCAAGATTCCTTTCTACAGAAACAAGAGGGAAAGCAGAACAGGCAACCAGATGCAGGGAGGGATTGTTTTAGGGGACAAAAGAGACCTCATTTAAAGTAATTTCAAGGGAATGTTAATGTCTTAGAGACAAAGACAACACAGAGACACAGAGCATCGTCTGGATGAGGGACGAGGTTGAAATGGCACCAAGGGTTCGTTGAGACAGCAAGCTTAAGAAGGCTGTGGTGGACAGAGGAACTGTCCCCAAAGCATGACTGGTGGCAGGTCAGTACACCACAGCTACAGGTGGGCCTCCAGAAGCAGAGCCGGACCATGATTGGGACACGTACATTGTTGGACAGAAGAGGTCATCAGGTCAGTCCAGGGCCTTCCTATCAAGGCAGTCAGCACCAAATCATGGGCGAAGGCAATGGACTCTCAAGGCGTTCTGTTGGAGAGCAAGGTTATTTACATTCTTGATTAATGATCAGAAAGCATGTGATGGAGAATTAATCGATGGGAGCAAATGGGTTTGGGGCTATCCATCCATATAGCCTTTTACAAACCTGGGTGCTCATAATTAAAGCTCTAACGCAGTATGCAGATTTGGTGATGGAAGGTGTGGGTTTTCTCCTTGTGTGATTTTACCTCAGCCACCCATCTTTCTGAGATGAACTGGAAATACTAAAAAGTTTTGCTCTGACCATGGTGAGTGGGCTTCTCTGAACACATCTGCTCAGGCTAATGGTATTTGATGTCACATATGATTTATTCAGGAAGGGATAGAGTAGGGAAAAAGCAGGGTTTATCCTTGAATCAATGCTAAAAGTATTAGTAATACTACTAACAATAGTAAGAATTAATAATAACTTAAAAAACTCCTCCTTACTATTGAGGACTACCCACCAAGTACTATGTGGATTCTTTCTGTATCATTATAGCTCTGGTTCTCAATATGCCCGGAGAGGGAGATAGTACTACTATTTCTGTTACTAAGCTGTAAAATTCAGGTGGGGAGGTGGCCATATAAATTTCCAATGGGTTGAAAAGAAAATATAAGCCCTGATGTGTGATTTCACAGTCATTCCTGTAACCATTATGTGCTGCTGCTCCAGCAAGAAGAGAAAGGGACACAGGGTGGAAAAGATTAGCAAGGAAGTTCATTTCCTTGGTGAAATAGCTCCTAGCCACCTCGTGGGAATTGGAAAAACCCTCCAATCAAAGACCACCAAGTGCCATCAGTGCCATGAAGTCAATATTGACTCACAGCGACGCTGTGGGGCAGGGTAGGACTGCCCCTGTTTGCAGCAGCAGTTCTCAACCTCCCTAATGCTGCAGCCCTTTCATACAGTTCCTCATTCACTGTGACCTCCCTCCCTAATCATGAAATTATTTTCCTTGTTGTTTAGTAACTGTTGCGACCCACAGATGGAGAACTTCTGGTTGATAGGAATAGAAAGTCCTGGTGTTTTCGAACTGCCGAACTTGCAGACCCACATGTAATCCCTACACCAACAGGGTTCCGTGGAGGCACACTAACTGCTCACAAATTCCTAAGGAACATTGAGGAAAGCAGCTGCCTGGGGCTAAGCAGTCCAGTGAGTAGTATTCCATGTGCTTCAACAAGGCCACCTGCAAGCAGAAGAAATGACCCTTCCAGTCGGTCCACTCAGCCTCCAGGTGGTAACTTGTGTGTGTGTGTGTGTGTGGCATCACTGCCCCGGTGGGAGTTGGAAGATCAGCCTTGCTCCTGGAGAGCTGCTGCTGGATTTGAACTGTCAACCCTGTGGGCCGCAGTCCCGCACACAACCATCAGGCCACCAGGACACAGCCTCCAGGTTGTATCCTTCTACTGTACTTCTTCCATCTCTATGCTGAGCAAATAACCAGGACGCTGGCTTATCTGAAGAAGACTGTGGCATCAGGGTGGAAGGAAGACTCGCTGGAACCTGCTATAGCAGACAACACAGCCCTGCTTCTGAAAGTGAGAGGGCTGGAAGCACTCGCTGATGAAGATCACAGACTATCAGCTTCGATATGGATTGTGCCATAAAGCAAAGAAGCAAAAGTCCAATGAGCAGGATTATGATAGCTGGAGAAAAGATTGAAGTTGTTCATGGTTTTATTTAACTTGACTCCATCGTCAGCACTGGTGGGAGCAGTCAAAAAATCAAATGATGCATATTGCCTTGGGTGAATCCACCACATGAGACCTGGTTAAAGTGCTACAAGGCAAAAAAGTCACCTTCAGGACTAAAGTATGACTAACTCAAGCCCAGGTATTTTCCAGTTACTTCATAGGCATGGTTACTGAACCGGTCAATAAAAGAAGAAAATTGAAGAGAAATCAATTCCCTTGAATTATGGTGCCAGACCAAGAATAGAAATATACCGTGGACTGCCAGTGGAATGAACAAATCTGTCTTGGAAGAAGTACAGCCAGAATGTTCTTTTGAAGGAAAGGCGGCAAGACTTCTTCACATATATGTTAGACGTTTTATCAGGAGAAACCAGTCCCTCTCAAAGGACACCATGGTAGAGGGTCAGCAAAAAAGGGGAAGGTCTTCAGTGAGGGGAATTGACCCAGTGGCTACAACAGGCTCGATCAGAGTGCTGGTGAGAAGGGCCCAGGTGGCGTTTTGTCCCCTTGCACACAAGGTCTCTCTGAGTCAGAACCAACTTGACAGCATCTGACAGCAGCAGCAGCAGCAGTCTTCAGCTCACAGTCCAACCCTGCCACCATCATCAACCCTCAGGAACAGGGACATCTGCAACCAGTTACCAGTGCTTCCCATGAACCTGCAGTCAACTTATGTGGCATTAAGCGTTTCCAGCTGTTGACAGGGAAGCCTCTCTTGTCCGGTTTGGCAATCCTCAGTAGAGCCAGGTCAGGTCTGCTGGGGGCAGCAAGGAGCAGCAGGGCAACTGGCACACTTCCAGCACGGACAAAATCCAGGATTTTTCCTAAAAAATAAAACCAAAAACTCGATACTGACTCATTGTGATCCCATAGGACAGAGTAGAACTGCTTCGGTGGGTTTCCGAAGCTGTAAATATTTTGGGAGCAGATGGCCTCACCTCTTTCCAGAGAAGTGCCTGGTGGTGGTTTGGAAGAGCAGGCTTAGTGGCAAGCAACCACACGGGAATTTGCCATGCCTGTTAGCCCCTTTTTGAAGGCATAAGCAGCAAATATCTCTGCTTTATTTTTCTTAATTGTAAAAATACAAACAAACAGTAAAGTGATAGGAAGGACACGTGCCCAAAAATGAGAGGAGGAGGTGTTTGTCCTTTCCCTTCCTGGGTGGGTGACCTTGGAGAGTGTCAGTTTTCAGTGAGAAGGTCAGCGATCAGGGGGCGATAACTTTGAAACCATGGATTCGAATGTGGGACAGGGAACAGAGTATATTTCTTTTTTTTTTTTTTCAAAAGTATGCATTTCAACATCACTGATTTCCTTTGTTGTCTTATGCCTTTTACTTTGGGCAGGTTAAGAATATTATTCTGAAAAGGGCGCTTTGCCAAGCTGCCAAAGATGACTCTGTGACAGAAAGGACAGGAAACCTGCTCTAAGACCTTTGGGGTCTGGCTCACGCTGACCTTCTCTAATTCCTATTGGATTGTCGCTTGGAAATGACACATGTTTAACCAAGTTAACATGTGTTGTTTGGAAATGACACATGTTTAACCAAGTCTTTCTGAGCAGGGAGACATTCAGGGCGATTTTCCAAGCTTGGGCAATAAGTAGAAGGTGATGACGTGTCACGCTTGGGCCAGGGCCAAGGGCAGTGGTGAAAGCCAGTCCCATGTGTCTCTCATGCTGCCATCATCTGAGCATGGGGTGGCACTGTCCACATGCTCACTCAGGACATGGGGGCCCCGAGAGGCCCCCTGAGCTGTTTGGGGAGTCATGTGCTGTCTGAAAGGAGGAGAGGGAGAGAGTGGCAGGCCCAACATGGACTGTTCTTCTTCCTCCTAGGTTATTTCCACTCCTGTGACACCATTTCTGATAACAAAATGGAATAGTATTGCTAACACATCAACCAACTATTGGATATTGGACACCTGCTATGCCAGGCATATTAGTTCCTCTGTAAGCCAACAGCAGCCATGTAAGGTAGGAATGACTATCGCCTTTACATGAAGGAGAGAACGGGCCCATGGAGGTATCAAATCTTGCACAAAGTCACAAGGCAGGTTGTCATTGAACGGGATTTTGACCCAGGCCTCTCTGCCTCCAAGACATGGGCTTCCTGCTTGGTGAAGTACTTCCTTGTCAACCTTCTGACGCTTTCTAATGAAAGGATCTCTTGGGCTAACATATTGTACAGACATGGAGAAGACCACTGAATCATGACCTTGTTTGCCTTTGGCATCCTGTGTGCTGCTCAGCCCCCCGCCCCCCCGCCCCCCCTGCCAATTGCCTCCCAGCCATCTTTGCCTGGCTAACACTTAAGGACATCCTTAAACAAACTTTCTCTGAAATCCTGGTTAAGCTGCAACTTCTGTCTGTGTTTCCAGGGCAGTCTGCATTAACTCACTAGAACATAAGTGATGGCTTGTCTGTTTTCCCTCTAAGTCTGTGCTGGTAAAGTAGGTGCCCTTTTCTCTGCACCTCCAGCCACCGGTGTGGTTCCTGGGACAGAGCTGCCCTCCTGGCTGTGGTGTGAACCAGTGTCGCGTTTGCTCTGTGTGCCAGAGGGTAGAGCTGCAACTGGAGGGGACTCTTGACGATCATCTTGGCCCCCAGGTCTCAGACTTGCTGAGTGGGTTTGAACTGCCGACCTCTAGGCTCATAAGACTCCTCACACTCACTACCATTGAGTTGATTCACAGTGACCTGCAGGGCAGACTGGACCTGCCCCTTGCGCGCGCAAGACTGACTCTTTACAGGAGCCGCAAGTTTCGTCTAACTCCTACCACTGGCCAGAGTCGATGATCTGTGCCACCCAGGGTCCACCTGGCACTGAGTAGGTGCTCAGTACACGCTTGCTGAAAAAATGCAGAGCGTGCATGCATGCGTGCATGTGTATGAGAGAGAGAAGCATGAGATACAGGCTGAGTTGTACTTGTCCCCCCCTCAGCTGTCCTGAGGTCCATGAGGACATTTTCCTGAGCACTTGATCGTGTATGTCCAGGTGGAAGAGACTGAAAGATGAATTTGGCATTTGGAAATACATTTGCTTACTTTTAAACACAAAGCTCCCACAGTTGACATGCCACAAATCATTGAAATCTCAAGGTAGCTATCACCAGGCCCATAGTGTCTTCCCGGCTTAGGAATCAGGCCACCTCTTTGTCTCTCCCAGAGATATTGTCTCTGTCTCAGAGCCTGCCTTTAATGACTCTGAATAAATCAAAATGGGGAGAGCCGGGCAGGGGAAAGTTGCTTCCCTGGAGCATTTATGAATGGGCACTCTGTGTGTCCATTCATCTGATCCTTACAGAATCCCTGTGTACTAAGTATTGTCCCTCTGGAACACAGATTCCCTAAACTTACCTGGATTAGCATCCCTTTTCAGAAAAAAAAATGAGAAAAAAAGAACCCGACTTAGCGTCTTCTGGTCCCGACTTGGGGTCAGAGTCCTGGTTCCCTTACACCCCACACGCTCTGCATCCCCCTCCCCGCCCAGCCTTATCCATGAACGGACTCCGCTTGCTCTAACCCGCCTATCTCAAAAACACGTACAAGTGGACTCCCCATGTGCTCAGGCTCCCTAACGGTGACCGGGGTCTTTTCCTTCTCTGGTGGTGTTTACAAGCTGAAAACACTTTCTCTGCCATAGAAAACCCCAACTTTCCAGTAAGGTGCAAAATGCTGTTTCTTGCTGGAGGCTCTCTCAGAACCGGTTTTTTCTTCCAAGGAATAATACTGACTCCCTTCAAGAAGGCGTTGGCAGAGAGGGTGATAACAGAAGTAGATCCCCCCCCTCCCCCGCTCACAGAAGAAATGGAAATTAGCCTAATTAGATTTTCTGCGCACTTAGATAGCACAGTGATAGATGCCATCTAAACACAATTATGCAGTGAGCGAGATTTGTAATGTCACCAGTTTGAAACCACCAGCTGCTCTGAGGGGGGAAGACGAGGTTTTCTACTCCTGTAAAGTTACTGTTTCAGAAACCCACAGGTGGGCAGTTCTACCCTGTCCTATGAGGTTGCCATGAGTCAGTATTGGCTCAGTGGCAGCGAGGCTAGACTGCTGTAGCCAAGACCCAGTGTAGGCATCTGCTCCTGCCGTCTCTTGGACCATTTCAGATGACCCACTCTAGGAAACACAGCTCTAGTCTGTTTACCTCCCAGTCAGTTTCCCTCAATATCCACCATGGTTAGTCTCCAAATTCTGTCCTTCCAGCCTCCTAGACGTCTACATTCCCTCCTTGCCTCCTGAGTGGCAATGCCTTAGCTCAGGATGCCATCCAATTTGTCAAAAGAAGATGCAAATGTCAACAAGCTCACAGCACACATCACAATCTTGGTAGATGTTGCATTTGGACCTCAGTGTTGATGAAAGAAAGGGCTTCTCTCTGTTTAGTCCCAGTGATTCTGAGACTTGTTAAGATGCTCTCAAGTCTGCTGCTCTCCCCACTCCACCATAAGTCTCTGATCTACTATCAGTAATCAACCATATACTCATTCAAATAATGCTTACTGAACACTTGC
This sequence comes from Nesogale talazaci, assembly GCA_004026705.1. Classification (NCBI taxonomy): domain Eukaryota; kingdom Metazoa; phylum Chordata; class Mammalia; order Afrosoricida; family Tenrecidae; genus Nesogale; species Nesogale talazaci. The sequence continues at coordinate 29,828 of PVJH01018377.1, read as the reverse complement.
TGGGGTGGGGGGTGGGGATGACAGGCATTTTTGTAGGCCCCAGGAAGACATGAGGTCTAGGATAAAATCCTCCTCCTATGGGGCTTACTCTCCTCTCTCCTTTTTCTATCCGAATAGTTGGTGTGGTTTCTTGCATTCAGTCTAGGTGATAGCCCTTCTCTCAACAATTGGCCTTTTGTACCAGAAATGGAACATTACATTAATCAAGCAATCTCTGGAAAATCAAAGAATTCACATTCTACTATGAAGAACTCTAGGTAATGTCATTCATCTGTCCTGGGCTACAAGGGGTCTTATCTCTTCCATCTCCATTCAGGAAAAGAGCAAGGGTTATGAACCTTTAGCATCTCAAGTGCCCAGCTGAGGCCCTGCCTAGGCATGCAATATACCACTCTGGGTCTCTTGTGAATGTCTGTGTGAGAGTGCTTGTCTTTAAAACAACAGCCACCTGTTGTTGTGAATTAGATTGGGGTCTACATATCAGATCATTTTTATATTCAATAAATTCAACAATTAATCAACCCTCCCCATGACTTACTCCATTCCCACTCCCCCCTGTGCACCCTCTTCTTATTTCCCTCTTGCAGGATTTTGCCAACCCTTCTTCCTCTCCCCTCCCCCATTCCCTTCCACCCCTGACAACCATCAATGCTTATTTACTATAGCATGAAAATCTCCTAATTATTTTTCATATCACTGATCTCATATGATATTTGTCCTTTTGTGATCAACTAACTTCATTCAGCATAATATGCTTCAAATCCACCCATGTCGGGAGATGCTTCACTGTTTCATCATTACTCTTTGACAATATGTAGTATTCCATTGGGTGTACATTTCAAAGTTTACTTCTCCATTCTCCAAGTGATGGACATAGAGCTCGTTTCATCTTCCTGGCCTTGTGAATGGTGCTGCCATGCAGCGGGGTGTGCACGTATCCATCTGTGCTGTGTTCAGTAGCTCTGTAGGTTAGATACCAAGGGGGTATTGAATTTCTTGTTCTAATTGTTTGAAGAAGCACCATTTCACTTACCAAAAATAGTGGTACTGGTTTACAGTGGAGGTCTTTCATTACCACACCTCCCCTTTCTTTTTACTCCACAACTGGATCTCAGAAGGTCTTTTTTTTTATCCCAGTAGCTAGGATTCACTTCCTTGAGATTTTTTTTAAGCAGCTGTAACTTAGCCCTGACTCCTCTCCTTTGTTCCACTAGGGGAGTTCCCAGAGGCTGTACCTTCTTTTGATGGACCCTAACTGGTTCCCTCTGGACTCTCTCACCTTAGAGTGGTCACTTAAGAAGATGACCCTGGCTTACTTACGGAATAATCACAAATTCTGTCTGCTGGCTGCTACTGAAGGACTCAGAGCACGTGGCTGGGAAAGCAAATCAAAACCAACCAACGAAACAGCAACAACAACAACAACAACAACTAAACCCTCATAACAAAAACAAACAAACAAACAAACAAAATCCCCCACACCAAACAGTACAGAGGATTGCTGTCTTCACGAGCAGATGGAGGAGGCATCAATACTTTACAGCCAACAAAATTTATCTTATTTTTCCTAGGTCAATTTTGACAGATCATTACCATGTGAACTGAGAAGATCTCTTAGCAGCCGAGTTGAAGGTTCCTCTTCAAGCTCAGTTTAAGAGAAAGATCACAGGTCTGTAACTCAAAACATGAGGGTTTCATTAGATTTGACCAGAAAATACTCCTAAAGGTCAACTATTTACAGACTTTTTTTTGTCATTTATTTTTTTTTTATTTTGCTGTTGAGGTTGTTTTGTTTTCTTTTGTCGCTTTGTTTTGCTCTGTCTTGTTTTAATGTGCATATTATTATCTCTGCAGGTCTATCTAGATAAGATAGCAGGATAAACAATCTGGAGGAGAAAACAACTGAATAGAGAGTTCTGGGGGGACATGGGGAAGGGGGAACAGCAACAACAACAAAAAGGAAAGGAAGTGGTATTAACACACCCAGGGACAAGGGAACAAAAAGTGATCCAAAATCAGTGGCAAGGAAGGTGTGAGAGGTCTGGTAGGGCTTGATCCAGGGCAATGTAACTAAGAGGAATCACTGAAACACAAATGAAGGCTGAGCATGATAGTGAGACAAGAAGAAAGTAAAATGGAATAGAGAAAAGAATTAGGAGACAAAGGGCATTTATAGAGGTCTAAATACAGGCATGTACATATATAAACATACGAGGATGGAGAAACAGATGTATGTGCTTATATTTATAGGTTTGGTATTAAGGTAGCAGATGGACATTGGGCCTCCATTTAAGTACTCCCTCCTTGCAAGAACACTTTTTTTTCCCTACATGGTTTGTTAAATATGTTCTTGAAAATTTTACAATGTAGAGTGGAAAGCAGATTCATGGTTGCAAAGGATGGTGGTGTAATTATAAAAGAGAAATAATTTTAGTGATGGAATAGTTCAAATATCATTTTTGCAATAGAAATTATGCAAATGAATATAGCTTGATGCACATATCATACTAACGGCAGTTTAGAATCAGCCTTTACTGGATTGCAGTGAGTTTTGTTTTTTAAGTTAATTTTTTTTATCACAGTCATGTAGCAAAATAATTTTAAAAAATTTAATCATTTTATTGGGAGGCTCATGCATTGCTCTTCAGCATACATAGTTCAATACAATAAATTTATTTATTTATTTATTTTTGTGGCATCACTGCCCTGGTGGGAGAGCTGCTGCTGGATTTGAACCATCAATCCTGTGGGCTGCAGTCCTGTGCACAACCACTACACCACCAGAGCTCCACTTTGTTTTATTAAACTGGCTGTGGTCTTAAAGGCTTGAAGATAAACAAGTGGGCACCTAGCTCAGAAACAACAAATCCCACATGGAAGAAGCGTACCAGCCCGGTGTGATCACGAGGTGTTGAAGGAATCATGTATCAGGCATCAAAGAACAAAAAATCATATCACTTTGAATGAAGGAGAGTGCAGATTGGGGACCCAAACCCATCTTCAGGTAATTGGACATTCCCTTACAGAAGGGTCTCAGGGAGGAGACGAGCCAGTCAGGGTACAGTGTAACAATGATGAAACAACTTTCCTCTAGGTCTTAAGTGCTTCCTCCCCCACCCCCCGCCCTGCCTTGTCCTCTATCATGATTCCAATTCTACCTTACAAATCTGGCTAGACCAGTGGATGTACACTGGTACCGATAGGAATTGGAAACACAGGGAGTCAAGGACAGATGATCCCTTCAGGACCAGTGGTGAGAGTGGCGATATCAGGAGGGTAGAGGGAGGGTGGGGTAGAAAGGGGAAACCAATGATAGGGATCTACATACAATCCCCTGTCTGGGGAATGGACAAAAGAAAAGTGGGTGAAGGGAGACATCAGGCAGTGTAAGGCACTGCAAAATAGAATAATTTATGAATTATCAAGGGTTCACAAGGGAGGGGCGGAGGTGGGGAAATGAGAAGCTGATACCAAGGGCTCAAATAGAAAGCAGATGTTTTCAAAATGATGATGGCAACATAGGTATACATGTGCTTGACACATGTTTGTATGTATGTGTTGTGTTGTGATAGTTGTATGAGCCCCCAAGAACATGATTTGAAACAATACACAAAATTCACGAGGGTTCCTGGCACAGTTCTGTCATCTACTGAACTTGATGAGACATTTCCTCTCCTTGAATTGAATGAAGTTTCATCCTCTTCCTTGTCACTTTACTTTTCTGTGATTGTGAGCTGAGAGCTGGGCAGTACCTGGGGTTAAAGTGTGCAGCCGCTTGCTAATTAAAGGCAAGAGGGTAAATCCACTCAGGGGTACCTTGGAAGAAAGGTCTGGTGATCAACTTGAAATTCTGTGAAGCACAGTTCTACTCTGACAAATATGGGTTGGAACAGAGTTAACAACTTGGTGTGGTGGTGAATGGGTAGAAGACAGGTGTCTTAGCAGATAAGGGGGCAGCAGGGACCAATGGTAAGGAGTGTCAAATTAGCCTGGGAACCATTAAAACTCTTGGATCCTTTAAAACCCTGCTTGTACCCCAATCATCTACTCTCACCAGGACCTGGGGAGCCTGCTTGGAAACATCAAGGCTCTCTGGAGGCTCATTTCTTCTCTAAGTGTCCCCTCCTCATGGAGGAGCAGAATCAGAGAGGCGCTGAGGGCTGTGGTCTTGGGGAAAGCTTGGTGAAAAGATGTTGCTGGATGGAATTGCGTGGTGGTGGTGGTGGTGGTGGTGGTGGTGGTGGTGGTGGTGGTGCAGGACCTGACCTTAGATACTCAAGGAGAGTCAATGACATCTGCCAGTCTCTTCCACGAAGCGCTTTCTCTGAAACTGGAGATGCACATGCAGGTTCTCCTTTTTCCTCCTGTGTTGCTCTGATGGGAATAATAACAGTTGTGTAACTCAGTGCATGATTATGAAACTGATTTGATGGTTACTAAGGAGCTGTGAGGCAGCCAAGAAGCACAGACTCCCCGAGGTCTGTGGGTTTGGAGGCTTTGCAAATTCCAAACAATTTTCCCGATGAACCCCAGTAACCCTCTATGAGACCAAAGGGATAGGTCCCAAGTGCATTTTGTCCTTGTTTTGACACCAGAATCTCGGCTGCATGCTTCCCCCTTGTGAGCCTGTTCAGTTCTCCGTGTAGTGGGAGAACACTCCGTGGGTGAACAGAAGGGTCTTTTTCCCCAGTACGAAATCTCTGGCTGAGAACAAAACATTCCATGATTCTTCAGGTTACTTTATCTGTATGACTCAATCAGTCTGTTTCATCCTTCCACCAAATTGTAGAATGGACTGTTTAGATTGCAGGAGTGTGTCAGAGAGATGGCTGTCTGTTGTGGCTGAGAGATAGGGCCACTAGGAGAAAAACAGTTCTCTGATGGTAAGCAACCAGGGCCAGATCAGAGCTAGCCTTGTGGGAAGAATGATTTGGGCAAGGTGTGTGTGTGTTTGTGTGTGTATCTTTCCCATTGAACGTAAACCATATGTGACATTCATATGCCTACAGTTCTCCCATAATTCTTCCTGTACACTGGTGGAGCGATGGTTCTCCCTGGTCCCCTCATTTCTCAGGAGCGGTGAGGATCCTCTACCTAACCCTTCTGCTTTCACCCCAGAAGCCCTTCCCAAGGCTGCCCCTCACTGTTTCCCTGAGTTTGCCTGGGTACATAGGGAGAGGAGAAGTGGGCATGTCCACGCCCCTAGTCTTCACCCTTCAGGAGGCTTCCAAGCTTTGCCTGTCTGAACCAGGCCAACTTTGGACTAACATAAGGAGAAATCTAAGCAAAGAGCAGAAGCAGGGGAAGAGCAGCATGTGACATGGGAAGAAAAGTGAGCGTGCCTTAGGTGGGAGAAAAATGTGTAACAAAACTCACATAAGAGAGAGAAAGAGAGACTGGTAGGACCCCGAGCATATGGCTACTCATCACTCTTCAGGTCTACAATGAAGATCCAAAGATCAGCATTTGTGGATGACAAAGCTCAGAGGGTTAGAAAAGGAGGAGGAATGCAGACAGGAAAGAAACACCAGGGGAAGGGGCATCAAGGACAGTGAGGGCCAAGGAGGGGATTGCGATGGGTGAGGTGAGATGATTTATCATCTGTTCTGCAAACCTGCACTCGATTCACAATGAAAAAGTTTTATTTACTATTGCTGGTTTTTGCATGAACTTGGCTCTTGCCTACAATGCATTCTTTCCATTGGGAATGGTCTTTCCTCTATATTTTAATAATCCTGTCTTTGTGGTCCTGATGGGGTTGACTACAACTCCCACCTTCACTGTGGGAGGAGCACATAAGGAGGTCTAACAGTGTTCTCTCAAGGAAGACTCAGAGCGAAGCCCAACAGGCCTCCAGGGACGTTTGCTGGCTCTGTCAGGAACACTCGCTGTTTCTCCACTGGTGACTCACATTCCAGACTATGGAAACTCAGAGCTGCTAGGGACCGTTTCCAGAAAGAGCCAGAATTGAGAAAGAAGTACAGTTTAATTCAAACCCACAATTGAACCTTGGATCAATCTGTTTCCAAAACAAAGAGAGAAAGAGAATCTAGTTGTCTAGTTGGTTCCAACTCTTGGTAATCCCATCATCTAAGGGCACCCAGGTTTGATGGACAAAGGAGGAAGAAAGAGTAAATGTCTTTGCCATGTGGTGAAGTTGACAATAACCCAGAAGGGTCTGAAAGTTATTGGGGTAAGTTAAGGGGTCCATTAAGGGTTAGTTTCTGGTGTCAGGCACCAACTTGGGGTACAAGAGTTGGGATGTAAAAAGGGAATGAATAGAACAAAAATAATTGTGTTAGTCTGGGCTGAGCCCCGGTGGCGTAGTGGTTGTGCATGGGACTGCGGCCCACTGGGATGGAGGTTCAATTCCAACAGTGGGGCTGGGCCTCCTACTCCCGCCACCGGAGAGCAGTGATGCCCCCCCCCCAAAAAAAAAATTGTAGACTAGAGAAAAAATTGGGTAGACTAGAGAAACAAACTCATAGACATTCATATGGATATAAGGGAAAGGTTTATATACAAGAGGAATGGAACATTGAGAAAGCATCCCAACCCAGTCTAGTTCAAAGTCATAAGTCTGATATTAGTCGATATGCCTGATACTAGTCTATAAAACCTCCTTTCGACTCACAAAGTCACAGGTCAATTAGTGCAGAGTACTGACACTGACAGAGGTCCCCTCATGGCTCCTCATTTCCAGGGCTCATGGTCCATCAGCAGTATCCATTGGCGATAGAAACATCTCAGCACTGGCAGAGGTCTCTCTGTGGCTTTTCCAGCTTCAGAGGTCTGGTTTCATCAGGGTAAGGCTGGGTGGCTTCTCCTCTGGTTCCTACAGTTCCTTGGACACTGTCATTTTGACTTATTGGTTGAGCAACTTCCAACAACTGGGAAAAATGGTCTCTCATCTCCACGAGGGAAATGCCACAAGACTTCCCAGAATTTTCAGGAGAAAGCCATGCCCACTCTGAGGCCTCATTGGCTACTCAATAGGTTTCTCCAGATTAACAGACTAGACTCTGCCCCTACATCTCAACCATGAAATTGACATAGGTACATGTCAGCTACAATTATGGATCTAGCAAGTGAGGAAAAGGGTTTATCTTTTTTATTTCACAACTTTTGTAAAAAGTTCAAAGATCCCTGAATTAATGTTTCCATATTATTTAGGAATATTTTTCCCCTTTATCTACCCCTACCAGTGACATCCAATCAAGAGAGGATTAATGTAAAACTAAGCTATAGAAACATACATCTCATGCTCAATAATCTAAGTGAACTTGTCCAGACATCTTATTACCTTTAAGCAGAGCCAAGCCGGAACGACAACAATAAGTGTTCCTCAAACAGCAGACATGTCCGATGTGAAGCATTCTCCAAGGCTGCTGATGGACACACAGACCAGCACATTCTTTCTGGAGGCGATGTGTCAAGAGTCTTCAAATATATGCATATCCTTTGCCCATAATTTCAGGTACAAGAATGCAAGCTCAGGACTAATCATCTCATTCTTTGCAATGGAACAGTGTTTCCAGTCCTCTTCCGGCAGTGGTCCGAGGTGATCTGGCAAAATGGTTTGTGACTCACTTGATCCTACAAAATTCTACAAACCCTACAAAATCCTACAAATTGAGAGGGTTAAACATCTGGGTCCACCTCAAGCACACCTGTGAAACTGCCCAAGCCGTCAAAGGCCTGCATATCCGGAAAGCCACCAAATGCTTGAAAGATATCACTTTGCAGATGTTGCAATAGTGGTGTTGGTAGGTGTGCCCAGGCCAAACAGTGGAGTTGGACCCAGGGTGGGTGGCCCAAAAAGAGTGCTGAATTTTTGCTTCACATGCTTAAAAATGCAGAGAGTAATGCTGAACTTAAGGATTTAGATGTGGGTTCTTTGGTCATTGAGCACATCCAGGTGAACAAAGCCCCCAAGATGAGCCAGCAGACTTACAGAGCTCATGGCCAGATCAATCCATACATGAGCTTCCCCTGCCACATTGAGATGATCCATACTGAAAAGGAACAAATTATTTCTGAACCAGAAGAGGAGGTTGCACAGAAGAAAAAAGATTTCCCAGAAGAAACTAAAGAAGCAAAAGCTCATGGCCCTGGAATAAATTAGGTTTAAAATAATAAAAGCTAATAAGAGTTAAAAAAAAAGAAGTGTTTCCCAGTGGAGAATGAGTTTACTGTGGCCCATCTCTGTAGCATAATACCATACAACCATTAAAAGCCATGAGACAGAAGATTCACTGACTGTGAACAGTATCACAAAAGTACTGCATTGTGAAAGAACAAAAGTAAGCTATAAAATCATAGAACGGTTTTTACAAGCCGTTTATTTTTGTTGTCTTGTAAGATTTTTATTTAAAACATAAATACCTTTCTACTTTCTTATCATCAGAATCTTCTTTATCATAGTATTAACTGGGATTCTGAGTAGTGTGATTCCTGTTTCCGTGTTTTCTATCAATTATAATTAGTTCTATGATCATCCAGATGCACAAACACACACACACAGAGATATGAACCACTTACTTATACAAGAACCTTTATGTACTCTATGTGGGCCTGGGGCAATGGAAAGAGATCCATTATTTATCTATTTTTAACACATACATATTGCCATCAACATCTTACATCTCTGCAGGACAACTTAGATAATGAGCACACTTCTCAGTTCTGAAGCCACTGACACGTGAGCGATAGCACTACCAGGAGGGCCCTGGAAGGCTCTCACCTGTCTTTGTGTTCAGTTGGGATGGTCTACAAACCTGCCACACATTGTTGGTTTTCAACTTGAATTACACTTACTCTGCTCTTTATACCCTACCTGAGTTAAAAGACTGCAAACTTTCTTGATACACACATAATCCAGTAAGATACAGTAAAGAAAAAGGAGACAACTTTTCAATTATGTGTGGTATTATTCTGCAGAATGGCATAACTGAAGGTTAGAGAAAAACAGCAAGATCTGGTGTCTGTGGACAAGCAGAATGCAAGCACCACTGTGATGTGGATCTGACAAGCAGTGTAAAGTAAACACCTTAAAAACCGAGGGGCTGAGCCCCGGTGGCGTAGTGGTTGTGCTTGGGACTGCGGGCCACTGGGACGGAGGTTCAATTCCAGCAGTGGGGCTGGGCCTCCTACTCCCACCACCAGAGAGCTGTGATGCCCCCCCCCAAAAAAAAAAAAAAAAAAACCGATACGTGAACATTGGCTTTAAATTAAAACCAGGGTCCATTTGAGTAAAAAAAAAAAGTACTGTCAATAAAATCATTAAAGTTTTTTTCCCACATAAATCTCCCTTGTCGTGCAGAAAAGGAACATTTGGAAAGCGATAGAGGTAGCAAATGTATAATTCTGCTGGACATGATTGACCTATGGAGTGGCATTATATATGTTTTAATTCCCAATTAATAATAAATTAATTTTTAAAAATCTTCCATGTTAAATCTCTAGAGTAGGATTCCTCAGACTTTGGAAACAGGGGGCCAGTTCACTGTCCCTCAGACCATTGGAGGGCCGGACTATAGTTTAAAAAAAATCTATGAACAAATTCACTGCAGGCCGGAGATGAGTCGGCTGCTAAGCAGGACAGCAGTGGCGGCAAAACCCCCCGTGGCCGCATGTGGTCTGCAGGCAGCAGTTTGAGGACTTCTGCTCTAGAGGTATCCTTAGTAAAACACATGTGGAAGGCTCAACTGTTTCTGGATTTGGGAGAGCTAAGTTTTATTTTCTTTGTCTTCACTTGCCCTAAGTCTGAGTGGAAGGAGGTCTGGTGGAATAACGGTTAAGAGCTCAGCTGCTAACCGGCTTTTCCCAGGCGTCCAGAGGAGTAAGACTCTGAAAGGCACCCGGGTGGGGCGGGCTGCGGTGCCACATGGGCCTGCTCTGACTCAGAATGGACCTAGGACACCCAATAACCACCCGAACAATTCTTGGTCGAGGAGCAAAAGGGACCACTAACAAGGGGGGTAGGAGGGTGAGAAAAAATGATCAGTTCTGTGAGATTGTGCCCTTGGACTCTGTGCTTGCATGTGTGGGAAGAAGGAGAGATCTTATCTGTATCCCGTATTCCAATTCCATTCTCAAAGGGAAGCCTTTTCCCCTTGGGAATGGAAATGGAACAAAGATGTCCATTGTCATCACTCTTATTCAGTATTGTGCAGGAAAATCTAATCAAGGCAATGGTGCATGAAAGAGAATAAAGTGTATACAGAAAAGAAGAAGGAAAACTATCCCTGTTCACAGATAATGATATTACACTTAGAGACTTTCAGAAATTGTACAAGAAAGTTACTAGAACTAATAGAACAGTACAGCAAGGTAGAAAGATTTGAGATCAACACACAAAAATTAGTTGTATGCTAACTAACAAGGAAAACTCCAAAAGGAAAATTAGAAAACAAAAGCAAAAAGCTACAATAGCCCCCAAGAAGATAAAATATATAGAATAAGCCTAACCATGGATGTAGAAGACTTGTTAAAGGGACCACATTCTTCATGGTTTGTTTTATAAGTCAATCCAATTTCCAGTGCTATCATGCTTCTGCATGATGGCAAAGTTATTCACATCCATAGTCTCTGTTTAAAGGAGATTCACCAGAGTTTAATCCATATGTATTTCCCCTTCACTTTTTTTAAAAAACGGAAGTAACTTGAGAATGGGTCAAAAGGGAGATCAAATGATATTACATTTTAACCTAATTACTTTTGCTATAATAGACCTTAAATACTCTCTATCTGATAGCAAGGTTATTCATATCTCTGCACTATAACCAGAGGACATTTAACAGAAACTTATGCCATGTAGTGACCCTGCAAGTATATTTTTGGCTTCCACTGTCATTCTGCAAACCAGGTGTTCACAATTTGAGTTCTTCTCCTATTCCCTCCTTCACATTTAGATTTTATTATTTACAATCCTTGGATCACATAGGCTGGTGTGTTTCTTCGATTTAGACTTAGTTGATGCTTCACTTAGATAGCTGTTTCTTTGAAGACAAGCTTTTAAGAACCCACATGCTATATTCTTTATGATAGTCAGGCACCACCTAATTCCTTCACCATACTTATCACAATCAATATATATCTATTGTATACAAACCACATTTGTACATTTGTTGCCATCATCATCTCAAAACATTTTCTTTCTACTTAAGCCCTTGGTATTAGCTCCTCATATATCCCCTCCATCCCCACTCCCCCTCACTCATGAACACTTGATAATTCATAAATTATTATTATTTTGTCATATCATACACTGTCTGATGTCTCCCTTCACCCACTTCCCTGTTGTTCATACCCGTTGGAGGAAATTATATGTAGATCCTTGTAATTGGTTTCCCTTTTCTACTCCATCTTCCCTCCACCCTCCCAGTATCACCACTCTCACCTCTTGTCCTGAAGAGATCATCTGTCCTGAATCCCTCATGTTTCCAGTTCCTATCTGTACCAGTGTACATCCTCTGGTCTAGCCAGATTTGTAAGGTAGAAGTGGGATCATCATAGTGGGGGCAGAGGTAGCATTTAAGAACTAGAGGAAAATTGCATATTTCATTGTTGCTACACTGCACCTTGACTGGCTCGTTTCCACCCTGCGACCCCTCTGTAAGGAGATGTTGCTTCACCTACTGATGGGCTTTGGGTCCCCAATCTGTACTCCTGCTCATTTTTAATGTTATAATTTTTAGTTCTTTGATGCCTGATACCTGATCTTTTTGATATCTCATGGTCAGACAGGCTGGTGTGCTTCTTCCATGTGGGATCAAACCCATAACTTTGGTGGTCTTTTCATATGGGCAAGTAACAAGCAGGGGCATACCATAAGAATTAATTGTTCTTAGATTGGGGTTAGAGTTAAATGTGAATTTCAAATCTATTCATCTATGCTTTATATATATCTCTGGTTTACCTTAGAGATATCATTGTCATTTTATGTTACAGAACATTATCAATCATCCCTCTGGGGCATAGGGAAATTCTACTGATAGTGTCATTAATTTAAAGCACTGTGGAGAAAAGTATACCACTATAGACCACCTCTGAACCATAATACAGATTGCCTTGTTCAGATTAAACTCCTATGTTACCTATACAAACAATAGAGGTTGGTGATGGGCAAAAATTTCAATAATATTCATAACAGCAGAGTCACACCAAAAGATTAATATATGTCATACTAAAGTGAGGAGGGCCTTGAAATGGTTAGTAGATGATATTTCTGGATCACCACTCATTATGCACCCTTAAGGCGAGGCATCCATGCCAAAGTTGAATGGCCACCGTGTCTATGCCCTTGGGACAGCAGCCAACGACTTCTCCTACTAGGGAGTTTCAGTCTCACGTCCAGGAGAATAGGTCCATTCCTTAAACCTGCTACAGGTGAGTGTGAGGTAAAGCCCTGTTCATTTGGGTCATCCGCATGGATCATTCGGGTGTTGCCTGTGAAGGAAGCTGTGCACTTTGAAAGAACCGTATCTCTGGGAATTTTCCATGTGTGCTTGGTCACAAGGGCCAGGGCTGGTAGCTGGGCATCATCTACTGCATTCAGTTTCAGAGCAGAAGAGGTCATGACTCATATGAGATATTAATCAGCTGCATTTTTGTTTTCCTTTTTTGTCTTTTGCTCCAGACCAGGAGACATCATTGGTGTCTTACAGGACACCATAACTTATATGACACTTCTTTCTTAGAGGTTGTGAGCTTTTAAGATTCCAGATGCTATTCACCAAACGAGGTGTACGAGTAAGCACATACCTATGGATTGACCTATACATGCACATGCCTGTACTTACCTATGACCCCGTATAGCATGTGAATTCATATCTACCTGGGTAAATATACACATATTTTGTGTTTTTCTTCTGTGGTCACAGAACTGTATCTGCTACAGCATTTATGGGTCTTATTCTCGCATACTTCTCAGTGCCTTCCTTCACCCTTGAGTTGTACAGGCTTTAGCCATATTTGGTATTGCCTTTCTGCTAACCAGAACTATTTACTATCTTGGGATTATAGACTTGTGGAACACCTCAATCAATCTATCTAGAAAGTTATTGCCCTTTGGTCCCCCAAGTACAACCTTACATATTAGAAAGTTGAAAAGATGACCTTGTATGCTGTGTTTATTCAATTGAAACATACTATGTATAGTGATGACAGGGCATTTTTAGGACAGTGAAACTATTCTGCCTGATACTGTGAAGTGAATCTTAAGCATTTGTCAGAATCCAAAGATCTGTACAACACCATGTGTTAACCCGGGTGTGGTCTGTGAACTTCAGTTAATAATAATGCATCAATACTGGTTCCTAGGTTGTAGACAATGTATGACAGGAATGGAACATATTGATAGGGTACATGACATATAGGGAGGAACGTATATAGGAACATTCTGTACCAGTTACACAATTTTTTGATAAACCTTAAATTTCTCTAAACTTAAGTCTATTGAAATAAAAATGTACACTATATAGATCATATACTCTACATTTTCTTAAGAAAGATGAGTAGATAGGAAAACTAACAGTGTGAGAGACCTGGTTTGGGGAGGGAGACACAGTTACGCAAGATTCAGTGTGGAACATACAGAATGTTTAGTCTTCCCTTTTGTCTTACTGTTGCAAGAAGGAAATACATGGAAAGCCAAGTTGTCATCCACATAGATACTATGCATTACAAATGATTGAGGATGAGCCCCAGCTGTGCTCTCAGTTACAACAGAGTTCAGGTGAAGAGACCAGATACAGAGTCCCCTGAGATCTGTCCCCTGATCTAAGCACTCAGGATCTGTTGGGGATGGGCATGTGTGAGTTTGCATGTGTTTGTTTTCATGTTAGTAGATGTCTGTGTGTGCATGCATATGCACACAAAACCCTTCCTTCATAGAAACCCTGCAGCACTAACCCATGCAAGAGGGGATGAATGAAGCCTTGACTTTTCCACTTCTCTGCTGCTGGCTGGGAAGCCAGGCTGCATCCATCTATGTGAGTTGAACACATTTTTCCATTAGAGTCACTTCCCTCATCAGGGTAGCACTTGCAGGGGTCACATCTGTCACCAGTGTGTCAACCCTTTGAATGTGGACGATGCTAGTGTTCCTTCCCACAGTGGCCACACAGGGTTGGTGGTTCCCCAATGTATTTCGGTGGTATTACCAGTCTCACCCCCACGGACCTTCTCACATACAGAATTCTTAGTCTTGCTTATGAGCAATTTTAATAATAGAATAATATGTGGTAAATGTGACATTTCTTAGAGTAAATAAATTCTAACAAAGTTGTTTTGTAAAATCTTTCTACACTGAATGACATTATTTTCTAAACATAATTTTCCTTCCAATGGTACTTAATTCTCAAAGAAAGGTACTGATACAGGTTCCTAAGTACTAATTACCACAACGTTGTAGCCAAAACACCAAAATATTTGACAAAAATTAGGGACTATCAAAACGCAGGCAGCAGGAAAAAGAACAGCATCTTCCTTGAACAAAAAACCCTGGGGCTTGAAGTGGCGTTGATTAGCACATATTAGAAGGTTCGAAGTGTAAATTAGTGTCGAGTTTTAAGCGAGCAGATATATTGATACATGTGAGCTGGGCTTAAGAAAAAGGACTCTCTTTTTACACCTAAGTATAGAGATCCCTTCATGACACATTATGTAAAAGCAGTGCACGAAAGGTGGGTAAGCAGTGTCCCCTCTTTTGACAGCGTCACCCGGTGTGGTTTGCCTCTCCCTCACATCCTCACCGGTGTTACTGCCAGCCACAGTGCTTGCTCCTCACAGTAAAAATGGAAGCTAGGCATGTCTTTGGAGCATCCCGTGTTGTGTGTGCATGGCTGGTTCTTTTGTGTAGAAGCTCTGGTGATGTAGTGATTATGGGTGGGGCTGTGATTCTCAGCTCTGCGGGAGAAGAGCTGGGCTTTCTATTCCTAACAGTTCCAGTCTCTGAAACCCACAGGGGGTCACTATGAGTCAGCATTGACTCAATGGCAACAAGTTCAGCTTGGTTTTGTTCTTGTGTTGTTGCAAGATATACACTAATTCAGCTGTTTCTACATGAATAATTTAGTGGCCTTGATTATAGTCTTCCAATTACATCTTCCTTTCGCATCTCCCTTTTTGAATTGTTTCTCCTCCATTATCATGAACACATGGTTTCTGTCTAGAGAGACTGGCCCCAATCCCAAGTAGCCAGCACCCCCTCCCCACGGAAGAATTCACTTCAGAGGACAGTACTGAAGTTACAGTTGAGGGAGAGGGACATGTCTGATCAGAGCACACTGTAGCAAATGAAGAGGGAGGAAGATGGAATGGAGCACATCCTGGCCCACCAAGCCTTGAGGATGATATCCCCACTTAGAGCAGACAATGCACAGAGAGTACCATAGACCCGGGCCCAGTACAAGACATGATGTCCTTCACTGACCCATAGCCCTACGGGGACAACACTGGAGACACAGTGCAGAAATTGCACCCGGATCTGACCCCACCACACCGTGGTGAAACACTAAGGGAGTGCAAGGAGAGCAGAGCAACGAAGTTCCCAGGGAATACCAGAAATAGATTTGGGGCCCAGGGCATGGCACCTCATCAGATTCAACCGGAAAACATTCCTAAAGGTCAAAAAACAGATGTTAAGCTATTTACAGGTGCTTTTTTCCATCCTTGATTTTTGTTGTTGTTTTGTTTTGTTTTCTTGCTTTGTTTTGCTCTGTCATTTTTTTGGAGCATATTATTATTTCTGCAAGTCTATTTAGATAAGTTAGGCTGGATAAAAAATGTGGAGAGGAAAACAACGGACAGATGGTTCTGGGGGACCATGGGAGAAGAGGAAGCAGCAGGGAGAGGAAATGACTGGTGTTAACCAAGTCCGAGTCAAGGGAACAACAAGTGATTCAAAAAATAGTGGCAAGGAGGGTGTGGAAGGCCTGGTAGGGATTGATTAAGGGTAATGTAACCGAGAGAAATTACTGAAACCCAAATGAAGGCTGAACATGACAGTGGGATAAGAAGAAAGGAAAAGGAAATAGAGGAAAGAAATGGGAGGCAAAGGGTATTTTTAGAGGTCTAAACACAGGCATATATATAGTAAATATATTTATATATGACAATGGGAAAATAGATCCATGTGCATATATTTATAGGTTTAATATTAAAGTAGCAGATGGACATCGAGCCTCTACTTAGTATTCCCTCAGTGGAAGAGCAAACTGGCATTCTATGATGCTCACCTTCCTGACACCTTCGCTGAAGATGTGCATAAGCAAATGTGGTGAAGAAAGATGATGGTGCCTGGCTATTAAAAGATGTAGTGTCTGGGATCTTAAAAGCTTGAAGATAAGCACTCAGCCATCTAACTCAGAAGCAACAAAGCCCACATGGAAGAAATACACCAGCCTGTATGATCACGAGGTGTTGATGGGATCAGGCATCAAAGAACAAAAAATCATATCATTGTGAATGAGGGAGAGTCTGGAGTGCAGCCACAAAGTCCATCTGTAGGCAATTGGACATCCTTTTTTTTTTTATTTAGGCATCACTGCCCTCAGGTGGTGGGAGTAGGAGGCCCAGCCTTTGCTCCTGGGAGCCGGAATTGAACCTCCATCCTAGTGGGCCGCAGTCCTGCGCACAACCACTACGCCACCGGGGCTCAGCCCCAATTGGACATCCCTTTAAGAAGGGTCACACGAAGGAGATGAGTCAGTGAGGGTGCAGTATAGCACTGATGAAACATGCAACTTTCCTCTAGTTCTTTAATGCTTCCCCCCCCCCCCCACTATCATGATCCTAATTCTACCTTACATATCCGGCTGGACCAGAGGATGTATACTGGTACAAACAGGAACTAGAAACACAAGGAACCTAGGACAGATAAACCTCTTAGGACAGCAGTTCTCAACCTGTGGTTCTCTACCTTTGGGGCTCAAATGACCCTTTCACAGGGTCATGAATGACCCAATTCATAACAGTAGCAAAATTACAGTTATGAAGTAGCAACAAAAATAATTTTATGGTTGGGGCATAACCACATGAGGAACTGTATCAAAGGATCACAGCATTAGGAAGGTTGAGAACCACGCCTTATGACCAATAATGAGAGTAGCGAGATCAGGAGGGTAAGGGAAAAGTAGGGGGAGCGTGAGAAAGGGGGAACTGATCACAATGATCGACATATAACGTCCTCCCTGGCACATGGGCAACAGAAAAGTGGGTAAAGGGAGACATTAGTCAATAAGACATTAAAAAATAATACTTTATAAATTATCAGGCTGAGCCCCGGTGGCGTAAGTGGTTGAGTGCGGAACTGTAACCTGCGGACTTGGCAGTTCAAATCCAGCAGGGGCTGGGTAGCACCCACGACCACCAGAGGCAGTGATGCCCACCAAAAAATATATATAAATTATCAAGGATTCATGAGGGAGGGAGGGAGGGAAAAATGAGGAGCTAAGTGGATTGTGATACGAGTTGAACATGCCCCCAATAACATGATAATCTGTAGTTGCTCTTGTTACTTTGATCCCATGCAGACCATTCTGGAAAGAGCACAAAGCTCCAAGCCAACGTTTGTTTTTTTTTTTAACTAGTTAAACTAACCTATTGTTTGGCTTTGCAGGAGGAAGAGTAAGCTTTCTGCTCCTGGAGGGTTAGTTCCAGAAACCTACAGGGGTAACTCTACTTGATCCCATATGGTGCCTATAAATCACAAACTACTCACTGTTGCTGAGTGTATTATTGCTTGGTCTTAAAATATAGAAGATTTGCAATAAGTAATATAGTATAAATATATAAGATATACATCCAGAGCCTTGGTGCACTGCTGAGTAAGCATTGGACTGCTCATCAACTGCAGGGTCAGTGGTTCAAACCCACCAGCTCCTTTATAGGAGAAAGAAGAGGCTGTTTTTTTCCTGGAAAGACTTCCAAAGCCTCAGAAACCCTATTGGTCAACTCAAACCAGCAGGTTTGAGACAGCGATAAGGTTCAAATAATACAATCTCCAGTTCACTGTCCTAATAACTACTATAAGTATATAAAAGAGATATAACAGGGCTGAGCCCCGGTGGCATAGGGTTGGTGGTCCAAATCCAGCAGCTGTTCTCCAGGAGCAAGGCTGGGCCTCCAACTTCCACCAGAGGGCAGTGATGCCCCCCAAAAGATAAAACAAATGTAATTTATATTTTCATATAGTTAACACTTAAATTGGAAAAATAAAAGGAACATGAAACTAGATTATGTTATGAGATTTTTTAAAATTAATGAAATATATCAAATAGTACCTGATAAAGAAACAATAAAACTGTTAAGACATTTGCATATTGTTTCTTGACTGGCATCCTCACAAGCAACATTCTTTGCTTTTACACAGCACCGCCGGGTGTGTGACGCTCCTGACCCATGTTTGCACTGTCGCAATAGCATCCAGTCTTTCACAGGCAGGACAGTGGGACAGCAGTCATTGTGTCTGAGAGATTAGAAATAGGCAACTTCTCTTCTCTGAGGCTATTATGTTCATCTTTGAAAACCTTGCTTCCACCATTGCTGACCTGACAGCAATTGTTCTGACAATATTTTGAGTTCTTTGAACATTTCCAGGAATTGCATAATTCACTCAAAATATCTCATGGGAATTAGAGGCAAAATACACCTGAGATGAATTTGAGGCGAAAGACACCTTGGATGAGTGACAGCATGTAACCCTCTGTTTGTTTGACATTTTTTCTCTTTACTTTATATGTTTGTTTGCTGTGTTATATGCTTGTTACATGTATGTTATATGCTTGCTGTACATTTGTTAACAAACACAAGGGAATAAAAATGTATCCCATTGGCTGAGCCCTGGTGGCGTAGTGGTTGTGCGCGGGACTGCGGCCCACTGAGACAGAGGTTCAATTCCAGGAGTGGGGCTGGGCCTCCTGCTCCCACCACCAGAGAGCAGTGATGCCAAAAAAAAAAAAATGCATCCCATGAAAACATAAGGAAATGAATAAATAAATATTACAAGCATAGTTCCCTGTAATTTTTATACTTATGGATGGAATGAACATCACTATGGGCATTTAGAATATGTGCAGATGAATGGTGAAAAAGAGTCAGAAATGTAAATTAATGATTTCCAATTTGTGCAGCCACTCAGTTGCACACCTTTGAGAGAATCTTGATTACAGGTATAATTTTAATAACTTGTTCACTGAACTCAACAAAAAAATTAGGTTCTCCTGAACCCAGGCGAACTGGCTAAATCCCACCACTTGTTTCAGGGGGATATTTTTAGCTTTTGTTTTCAAGATTATAAGATTAGTTTTAAGATTGCAAGATTAGTTCTTAAAGCTTTTAAAGAGTAGTGTCGCGGGCCTGAGAGAGCCCCAGAGAGTCTGCTGGTGAGTCTCGTTATGTCCCGGGCTAGTTGCTGGTTTGGGATCCAGAGAAATCGAGCTGCTCATGTGTGAATTACACAGATTGGAGGACGGAGCTCAAGGGCAAGGAGGCAAGCTCAACTTGAGAAACAGAGCAAATGCCCTTACTTCTCAAACAAGAACATTATTTTCCAAACAACGACAATCATTGTTTCAGAAACTCCCCACTCTCCCTCCCAGGTAGCGCTCAGGCCGGCCTCACTAAAAAGGACTCTGGTGTTCCTCATTGGCTTCTTGGGGTTTGTCTTTTGATCCTTTAGCTAGGCCGCAATTTGCTGATAGATTATAAAGAAGATGCCGAAAGAGAAATCTGCATTAAACTTTTATTTTAAAGTTCCTGATTTCCCATGGACTCTGACCCTTCATGTACAGGTCAGTGTGACGAGCAAGTCTGTGATTTTCCTCTCCTGGGGAGGTTAGGCAGCAAACATTAGAAAGGTTTTGTAAATGCTGATTCATGCCAAAGACTCACTTATCACTTTCCAAAACAATGGGGCTTCTTGGCCTGACAGTCTGGCCCCAGAAACAAAGACATAAATATCACAGTCTCCATTGTGAGTTTGTCATAATTCAATCACCTTGTCTATTAATGACCTTTCCCTGACACACAGCCAATTGCCTATTGTAGTTCAAATGAAAAAAGAAATCTTAGGAATTCAAGTAAAAGGCGTAAAATACAGAAACAAAAGATTTAACCTAAGCTCACCTTAGCTAAAGCTGCCAATCAGAAAAAACGTTAGTATCTTTTCATAAAGTAGATAGGAACAGTGGAAGTCGCACTGTTTGTGTTCATTGCTGTACAGTTGACTCCAATAGACTGTGCCCCGGGCACAGGAGAACAGCATCTGGTCTGGACCTGGACTCCCCTCACTATTGTAGTTACGCTTGAGCCCCCTGCCAGGCCATCTTGTTGACTGTCTTCCTCTTTTTCAATTATTCTCTACCAAGCATGATGTCCTTCTGCAGAGACTGGTGTCTCCAGATAAACATGTCTAAAGTCTCCCCATGCTTGCTTCTAGGGGCATGCTGTCCGTTCTTACATTACAGGGTTGGTCAGTGTTCTGGCAGTGTACAGCATGTTCAGGATTCTTTGAATTCACAGTCAAGCTGCCCCAGCTGCAGTCTGCTTACAGTCCTGATGGAGACATGGCAGCCTGGGACCTGGCTTCATTTTGGTGCCATTTGTTAACTTGGAGGTCAAGGTCTAAAACTCAATGTTTATTGCATAACCTATTATTATTGAAACCTATTGCCTAGAGACTTGGAGAGGATTACAAAGGAATATTTTCTTTCTGCAGTTTCTGTCATAGGAAATTACCCCTGTACTTGCCAAAGTCACAAAGCATGGCAGGACCTCATTGGTGCTTCATATGGTAAATATTTGGACCCCCTCAAGACTTTTCCCACCACCATTTTCTGAGGTGAAAACAAGATCTAGGAAGAAAAAAGAGCAAGACCCTTGTTCCTAGACTGCTCTCAGCAATGGACTTTATTTTTTAATTATTTATTTATTTTTTTAGGCATCACTGTCCTGGTGGTGGGAGTAGGAGGCCCGGCCTTTGCTCCTGGGAGCCGCAATCGAACCTTCATCCCAGTGGGCCGCAGTCCCGCGCACAACCACTACACCACCGGGGCTCAGCCCAGCAATGGACTTTAGGTGGCAGCTCCAGAAAACAGGCTGGAGTCGGGGTGCACCCTCCTCCCTTCTCGCTTACGTCTTTGCACTTGACACTGGGCACCACCCCACCGTCTATCTGGTGCTTCACTTTCATGCTGTTTTTTTTTTGTGTGTGGGCATCACTGCCTCTGGTGGTCGTGGGTGCTGCCCTGTGCTGCTTCTGAGAGCCGCTGCTGGATTTGAACCGCCAAGGCCGCGGGTCGCAGTCCTGCACTCAACCACTTATGCCACCAGGTTTGGTTTTTCCTACTGCATTTTTCATTCTACTTTCTACCAGTCAACCACCACTCTATGCATAAATTCATCCATCCATCCATCCATCCATCCATCCATCCATCCATCCATCCAAGGAAAGTGACTAGTAAATACCCAGGTGCATAATAAGTGTTCAATAACGCTCAGCCAAATGCATTTATATGCATCAGCAAATAAAGAAAAATCCCTGCTCTCATGAAACTTATGTTTTAGTCAAGGGTGCAGGCATGAATTCTCTAGTGAGTTATAAGATGATGAGTGCTATAGACAAAAAAGACACAGACCTGGGAACGGTAAGGAGAAGACCTGACATTTTTAATATGACAGTCAGGGTAGGCATCACCTTTGCAAAAATAATTTGAAGGAGGTAAGGAAAAACTACACAAGAAACAAATTATCCACATAGATAAGTTGGAGCCTAGGTTCAAGGTCTAGGCTTTTCCTGGGGACACTTGGGCTCTGTGGTAGTTGAATAATTGTCAATTTCGGGATTAAGAGTGTAGGGGTGGAGTGGAGCCTAACCTATCAATCCAATCACAGTAAATGAGGTCTCTCTGTGGACATGGCCTTCTCCCGAGAATTCTGGGAAATCCTGAATTTCCTCCTTGGAGGTGAAGACACCTCCCTCTCTCTGATGACTTCCTGTGAGACATCCCTGAGGAGAAGCCACATGGACTTACCCTGATGTAGCCCTGGGAATTGGAATAACCACATGGAGACCCCTGCCAGCGATGAGGTGTTTACAACACCACTGGATCCAGAGATTTTCTACCCAATGACCTGTGATCTTCTACACTCAGCATCATTGCATATGTTTTATAAGTCTGAAGAGGACTTTACAGATTGCTGTCGTAAATATGGGCTAATATCGGACTTATGGACTTGATCTTGACTGGGCTGGGATGTTTTATCAATGTTCATTTTCTCTTGTATATAAATATTTCCTTTGTATACATATGGTATCCCCATGAATTGGTTTCTCTAGTCTACCCAGACTAACACAGACTCCTTGTCACCCCTTTAAAAAAATAATTGTAGGGGCTGAACCCCGTTGGTGTAGTGGTTGTGCGCAGGACTGCAGCCCACTGGGATGGAGGTTCAATTCCCGCTCACAAGAGCAAAGGTTGGGCCTCCTACTCCCACCACCAGGGCAGTGATGCCTAAAAAATAAAAATAAAAAAAATAATTGTATTGGGGGCTCATACAGCTCTTATCACAATCCAAACACACATCCACTTGTACATATGTTGCCATCATCATTTTGAAAACATTTTCTTTCTACTAGAGACCTTGGTATCAGGTCCTGATTTTTGGGGCTGACGATTGGCTCATGGTAGACTGTGGCTGCAAGAGTCTCATAAGATTAGGAGGATATGTTGTGGAAATGTGGGTAGGACTCAGATAAAAATCCAGCACGGAAATGCAGTTGACAGGTGGCTGCAGAGATGGATCATGAATCCTGGCATTTGAGTGCCTGGAGCTCCCAAAGGGAAGTCTGAGCAGACATCGGACCCCAGGGGAGTCCACCCCGCAGGGGTCATGTGGTTCCATCTGGTTTAGCAGCTCATCCCCTGAAATTGACCCATAGTGCTCTAAGCACTTGGAGTAACTTTTTGTTTTGAAAGCTAAAATTTTATTCTTTTCAACACATATTGCTTTATTATGCGTTTTATTAGCAAGTTGTAGACTGTTAGCTAAAATGATGTCTAAGATTGTTCAAATACTTGGTGAAGATGTTTTATTTCACTGGTGATTTGACTTGTTACTTTGAAAACATCAGGGCAGTTTTTTATTTGTTTTTCAAATTCTACTTCACAGCCAGCCTTCTCCACAGCAGCCCTCTGCCCTGCTGAGAGAGTTCCATGCACGTTCTCAGCCACAGCCTGGGAGTTGGCCAGTATATCCTGCACATGGCCATAACCACCAGCCCTCTCTGAGAACACAATCACGTGACTAAGCAACAAGCACCATACCTGGAAGAATGGGTTCCTTTCTGGAGCAAGTGTGCTCAATACACCTATCGAGATCTACTAGTCCATCGTGAATGTAGTGTGGGTAGATCACATAGCACTAAAAAAATAGATATAAGCCTATCATTAATACCATCACTTAATTGATATTAAGTGCAACCAATCAGATGCAATCTTAGGTGTCAAATGCATGTGCAAACAACTGTACTGAGTGCAGCAAAACTGACAAGCTAAGTTACCAACCACTTTAAAACCGTGGTTTTTTAACTCATAAACAAAAAAAGAGTATTAAAATGAGTGGGGGAACTGGACCCAGAAGAAGACAAGAACATATCACTTTCATACAGAATGGGAGATTTTGACATTACAAGCTGACATTCAGCTGAAATCCAGAGCAGATGAACAGTTCTGGAACTTACTCACAGAAGGAAAGTACTCAAACATGAGAAAATGTATGTTTGGGTACCTTGTATTAGCGCTTGAGTCCATTTTGCACAACACAACACCTCCTTGACTGTATGATTCGGCTCATGTGAGTCAGTCTCTTCCCACATAGAGATCATGAAGTCCAAGTACTGTTCCACCAAGACTGATGATCCTTTGGAAGTGGGCTTGAGGCTGGCTGTCAGCGGTTACTATCCAGACTCTGCATCCCTGGCTCATTCCAATCAGTGCAAGTCATCAGCGTAAACTCAGGTAATGACAAAAAAATAGTTCATTGTGTTGTGTTGTGCAAAGTGGACTCAGGTAGTTATGCAAGGTACATAAGCACATATTGTACATATAAAGAATTCTCAATGTATTTATGAATAAATGTAATAATAAAGATAAATATATGCTTTGCATTTTTGTAGTTGGTAGATCATTTTGACTTGATCATTTTATAAGTAGCTCACATGCTGAAAAAGTGTGAGCACCCCTAGTGTGAGCCCTAGAGTATTGAATAAGCTCCCAACCCAAATTCACTGTCTTCGAGTCCGTGCAGACTCCTGGAGGCCCTGGGGGTCAGGGTACCCAGTGCGTTTCTGAGACTGTCATTTTTTTATAGGAGTAAAAAGCCTCTTTTTTCCCACCACCCAAAGTGGTGATGAAAATGCCTTGTGAATTAGCACTAAGATTGCAAAAGTCTTGATGATGTCTGCTTCAGGCTGAAGATGTCTCATGTCAGTCAATGAGCACAGGAAAGAAGAAGTCTGCCTCTGGTTACATCGGATGGTCACCAGTGATGAAAAGAAAGAAGATAGCGAGATCACACAATAATTGATACCTGTGGGAATCTCTGAGGCAGGTCTGGGAACCATTTTCAACTGAGGATACAAAGGGGGGCAATCAACCCAGAGTCACACAGATAAAAGGCAAATAGATTTGACTCAGTCATTGGAGAGATGCAATTTCAGGTAGCAAAAGGGTGTCATTGTCTGCCTGGTAGATGGGGAGGTGTTAGGAGGCTGGACACGGCAGTGTGCTGTGTGGCTGCAGGTTACAGGAAACCTGCGGCAAAGGTGGGAGAAACCAAAGGTGTAGTCGTTGGGGGAGGAGTTGGTCTTTGCCAGATTACGTACAGACTCTGACCCAGCGATCGATCCTCCCTCTGCTGGCGTCCTGCATAGGATCCCTTTTCCTATGGCATGTAAGGGGTTGTAGCGTTGTGTTCAGAATCGCAGGCAATTTGGGTGTTCACCCCTGCAGGAATGTGAGTAAAGATGGTGCCGTGAGCATCGTGAAGTACCACGGGACAGTCAGAAGCAGAGAGTGAGCTATCTTCCTAATGGCATGGAAGCTACTGGAATGCTGTTGGGGACAGAACAGGGGTCTCTGCTCTGCCCATGAAGGGAAGGGACAAAGGACCCTGTGCACACAAGTGATGGAGACAGCAAGTCGTATAAGGGTTTGGAGGTGAGGGGTTCAAGGGTGAAGGGAGGTGATGACAAGGGGTCTCTGTAGAAAAATAATGTTTGGAAACTGTGGTGGCAATTGTACACATGTTTGACATGATTGTGTCAGTCCAGGTAGAAGAGAGAAACAAATTCATAAACATGTACATGGATATAAGGGAGAGGTTTATATACAAGAGGAATGGGACATTGAGAAAGCATCCCAATCCAGTCCAGTCCAAGATCATAAGTCAGATATTAACCCATATGTCTAATACCAATCCATAAGTCCTCTTCAGACACACGAAGCAAATGCACCAGGACAGTCACATGCCAGTAGGTGCAGAGTCTTGTGTATTCAGTTGTGATAGAAGCCTCTCAGCACTGACAGGGGTCTCCCATGGCTCCTCATTTCCAGGGCTCAGGGTCCATCAGCAGTACCCAGTGGTGGTAGAAGCATCTCAGCACAGGCAGGGGCCTCCATGTGGCTTTTCCAGCTTCAGAGTCCTGGTTCCATCAGGGTAAATCTACGTGGCTTCTCCTCTGAAATGTCTCGCAGGGAGTCAACCTTCTGTCTTGCCAGCTGCAATGTCTCCCAATGTCTGATTTCATGGTCTCTCATCTCCATGGGGGAAGTATCGCAAGATTTCCCAGAATTCTCAGAGAAAGTCATGCCCACACAGAGGTCTAATTGCCTATCTTCAGATTGACAGTTCAGACTCCACTCCTACACTGTTAGTCATATTGGCACCAGAGTACGTGACTGCCACATGATTGAACTATGGAATGACATATACATATGTGTATATATGTATATATATATTTAAAGGTCACTCAGAGAACAAGCTTCAGGCCAGTCCCTGGTGAGTATCCTGCCACCACACCATACCTAATGAGCCACAGAAAACATGTTGACTCGGGGCAGAGCTGAGATAGAAGCAAGAAACTCAAGGGCAATCTGAGCAACTCAATCGACATTGGCTTGACCATTTGCAGAGTGGTAGCCCCTTCCTCTTTGAAAGTGTCATTTAAAAACCAAAAGTGTTCCCCTCAATAACATGCTTTCTCAACTCATGGGGGGAGGCCTGCTTTGCCTGGGAAACGAAGCATATCTTATCCATGCCTAAGTTGCCCTTCTCATCTTGAGAGAAGGACCTGTTACATTTCTTTTGAAGTGATCTTCTGTTTCAGTGGTGTGTGAGTGTGTGCGTGAGCCTGTACCCTTTGTGTTTGAGCACCTATGCCTTCTCTCTGAACTCTTACAAACCACACGGGTCTGGAGCTTGCTATGTTCCCATAGAGAACAATCCAGGCACTGAACTTCACAGTGCTGAGTTTAAAACTGCGGCATTGTATCAGATACCAGCCATGTGTGCATCTGCTTCCGTCGCGCTGATTCTGACTCAAGGAGGTTCTTGTGCACAGAATCGTGCTTTCCTAGCCCTGATCTGCCTTCTGAAAGGCCTGGAGGGTGGGTTTGAGTCACCACTTTGGGCTCATGGTCCAGTGCTTTCCTGTTGGGCCGTGAATACATGCCCTCGAGTAGATTCTGACTCCTGGCAGCCCTAAGAAGCAGGGGCTTCCCTAGGGGCTCTCTAAGCAACTCGTCTTCTTGGAGAGAGACTGCCAGACCCCTTTCTTGGAAGCCACTGGTAGGTTGGAACCTGAGCTCTTTACCCACATGCACTTGCTAAGAACACAAACAAAAAGACCCACATTAGACATATTTGAATGTTTACCTAAATGGCAGATGAGAAAAGAAGTGAGAGTTGGAAGATATTAATTAAATAATGGGAGAACTTGCATGGACCAGGGATGGCGACATCCCATAAACTGAAGGAACACCTGGCATCGCCAAAAAGGAGTGCAGCCAAGGTGTTAGCCCTCTCAGACCCACGTTGGCGAGGCCCTTCAGAACAGAAAGATAATGCCCTTGGGTTGTTCTGAGCCTCAGAGTGTGTGCTAATCTGTTACAGTAGCAGCTGGAAACTCATAAAATAAATACAATTAATATATTAAAGCAATGAATGGAAGGTGTACAAGAACAGACTGACAATTTCATCAGAGACCGAAATTATTCAAAAAAGTCCAAAGGAAATGTCAGAAATGAAAGTCACAATATTAGAGACAAAGAGTTAGTTTGACCATCTCACTCACAGCAATCATTCGGGAGAAGACAGACTCAGTGAACTCACAGGCAGCCAGGAGAGATGACATGTACTCGCCCCCGCCCCCACCACAGCACGCACGCGCGTGCGTGCGCGCGCACACACACACACACACACACACACACACACACAGTCAGTGAAGCACAGCCCATGTGGGCTGCCAGCTCTCCTGTCCCCAGAGCTTGCCCCTCCCCCAGCACATACGCAGAAGAGAGAGTTTGTGATACCTTTCACCTGTCCTCATATCAGGCAGAAAGATACCACGTAATCAATGAATTTCACCAAAGTAAGTCCAGGGTTTTTGTTGCCCCCCGACTCCCCATCCCTGTGCGGGTACCACGTCCTTGACTGGAGTCACAATGCTGCTCATGGCTGCCGCCTCCTCTTCCTCACCAGGCTCGGGGTCTCACAATCCTTCTGGGAAAAGAGAAACTTCATCATGATTAAAAACATTCATTTTCCAGCAAGCACAGGCTTATGACATTTATAAAACCATAGCACAAACAGCTAGAAAGGCTCGCGTCTTCCCTTTTCCCTCAGCTCCTCAGCTGCACTTCCCTTTTCCAATTTTTTGCCCCACAGTGATGCCCACCAGTGGGGGCTCATCTCCTTCTCAAACTCTGAGCCCGAAATGAGTCTTTAGAGGTAGAGAGGAGGGCAGTGCAGTGTGACAAAGCGGGAGAAGCTTAGAAATGGTGACGGGCAGACCTGGGTTGGAATGATTGGAACGGGGTCATTCTCATCCTGAATGGCCTCAGGCAAAGGATCTAAACTCCCTGGGACTCAAATGTCTTTCTTTTGGTGTGGATCCTTTTTATGTGTGTGGCATCACTGCCCTATGTTGGGAGTGGGAGGCCCAGCCTTCCTGCTTCTGGATTTGAACCGCCAAGCCATTGGGCCACAATCCTGCATTTACCCACTGTGCCACCAGGGCTCAGCCTTCTTTCTTATTTTAAATAAAACTTTTCCACCTCATAAAAAGTTTAATTGTTGTCAATATATGTATACATACACCCCATTTTCCAGGTGCACAGTCGTGATACCTGTGATAACAATCAGGCTGTGCAACCATCGCCCTGAACCTCACTGCCAACAGGTGGTTTCTGAGGCAGAGCACCCTCCAGAACAGAGCAGAATTGCCACACTGAGCTTTACAGCTGTAATCTTTCAGCAAGCAGTCGGCCACATCTGTTACAGAGCAGCTGGGGGCTTCAACCCCCTGACCTCATCCACTGAACATTCAATCACGTTAAACGACTGTGCCATTAGAGCCCCTCCACCACCTCTAATCCCTGTCACATATCCTTCACTGCAAACATTAGCTCACTGCTTCTCTTCAGGCCCCGGTAACCTCTAATAAGCTTTACACAGTCCTTTCATTTCAGGTTGGTGGAAGGGGACATGATTTTTTCTTTGGTGATTGATTTTAGTCAACAAATGTTCTCAAGGTTCACCTATGTGAGCCATGTAGCAAGCATCAGGACCTTATTTCTCTTACTGGGCTGTGTAGTATTCCACTGCTAGCCTGTACCCCGTTTTATGCATCCCTTCATCTCTGGATAGCCATTACGATTATTTCCAGACTTCATCTTTCCCGTTGGAAAATTGGGGCAAAAGCACCTAGAAAGTCTGAAGATTAAATGAGATAATACATGGAAGCTTGTGATGATGAAGGATCTTGAGGCCTCATAGACTGCAGGGGTCTTGAAGGCTCGGGTCTCTTTTGCTCTGTGGGTTGAGCTGCTTACTGTGAGGTCATTAGTTGGAATCCTCAGCCATTGCACAGGACTCTTTACTCCTGTAAGGAGGCGTGGTCTCAGACACCCACAAGGACAGTTCCATCCTGCCTTCTACGCTCGCTGGGAGTCCGGGTCAATGCGATGGCTGTGAGGTAGGTTCTCATGTACTCCCAAGCCAGAAATGACCTTCCTGTCAGTGAGCCCATGGGGCAGGGGGAGCACGGTCAAATGCATGTCTTCCTCTAGGAGCAGTTGCTGAACTGCTGTCCCCACATTGGGATGCAGGTAACCACTAGGCGTTTTCTAACAAAGACTCAGGGTTCTCCAGGGTGGCAACCCAGAAAGAAAACTCAGGTTTCCATATTCAAAACTCATTACATTAAAATGGAAAGCAAGTGGAAGATAGGAGAGAAAGGAATGTGCTGGGGGTATGCGGGCAGGGTGGGGGAGCCCAAAACCTGGGGAATAGGGAAAGACTGCAGAGTGATGCATAAGAAGATCCTCAAAGAACCTGTTTCCTGGTAATGATCCACGGCCCCCAGCTGTGTGACTGGGTGTGAGGTGGACCACGAGATCTGCACTGAAAGGCTCAAATGCCACAGTTGCCAGGCTATCTTAAAAAGAATATTCTAGGGCTGCACCCCGGTGGTGTAGAGGCCCATGGGCTTGGCAGTTCAAATCCAGCAGCGGCTCTCTAGGAGCACGACTGGGTAGCTCCCA
>PVJH01018376.1:13270-45486 GCA_004026705.1 Nesogale talazaci | reverse complement strand
ATTATCAAGGGTTTATGAGGGAGGGGGAGGAAGGAAGCAGGGGAAAATGAGGAGGTAATGCCAAGGGTTTAAGTAGAAAGAAAATGTTTTGAGAATGATGATGGCAAATGTACAAATGTTTTGCTGGCTTGGCGGTTCAAATCCAGCAGCAGCAAGGCTGGGTAGCTCCCACGACCACCAGAGGGCAGTGATGCCCCCCCAAAAATGGATAAAATGTTCTAAAACAGATAGTCATGATGCTTGCACAACTCTTCTTGATGTTATTGGACCACTGAATTGAGTGATTTGTGAATTATATAAAACTATTCAGAAAAAAAATTCAGAAAAAACAACATTCATTCTATGATTTTAAAAAGAAAAAAAAAAAAAGGGCTGAGCCCCGGTGGTGTCAGTGGCTGAGTGTGGGACTAGAGCCCGCAGGCTTGGCAGTTCAAGTCCAGCGGCGGTTCTCAGGAGTGGCACTGGGTAGCGTCCATGACCACCAAGGGCAGTGATACCCCTCCCCCCCAAAAAAAAAAAACAAGAAAAAGAAAAAAAAAGAAAGGACCTGCCACACATTAATTCAAAGGGGCTTACGAAAGAGGGTGATCCAGGGTGAAGAGGGGTGGTGCAAGCTGGAGTTAAGGTAAGAGGGAACAGGTCCATCCATGAGTGATGGAGCCCTAGGGCAGTTCTGCCAAGTGATTTTTTCTTATGATTCCACTCATTTTTTCAACTTTTCCTGAGGACTGAGGTCTGTATGAAATTTGTAAGCACCACTTGATGTCTAAAGTGGATGGCACCTGTTACATGACCTGGAATACAAACCCCGGGCCATTATTAGACTGATTAGAGCTGGTTTGGGGAGTCCAAACCTGGGGATGCTCTGGGTTAGCAGAATGTTGGTGACTCTATCTGCTCCCTCCTGTTGGGTAGGGAAGGCTTCGACCCATCCCGTAAAAGTGTCTACTAACACGAGGATCAGCTTCAAGATCTTTGTGGCTAGGCCTATGAGAGAAGCCAATTTGCCAGTCTTGGCCGGGCAGAGTCACGCAGTTGGTGGGTGGGGACTTTTGGGTTATTTCCCTGAGTCTTAATGGCCTTGCACATGGAACGAGAGGAACTAGCAGTTTGAATGAGCTGGGCCAGTGTGGGGTGGTAAAAGTTTGGCTAGAAGAACTGGGATAGGGCACAGGGCCCTGTGTGTAAGGAACGGTGTATTTGATGTGTAAGGTCTCGAGCTTGCTCTCTTGGTAGCGCTATTTTATTATGAAAAACTATCCACGCTTCAGGGGGTTTTCCCCCTCCCTTTTGGGTTAGGGTGGCTTCTTCCGAAGACGTGTAAGAGGGTTGCCCTTCAGGGCTGGTAAAGTATTGGAGGTAGCTGGGCAAGGCTGCTGAGGCTCCCGGCAGAAGTGCCAGCCTTGTTGTTGCCTGCATGACAAGAGTGGAAGATTCTATCATGGTTAAGACTCCCCCTTCCTTCTGAACAGTGGTGTGACAGTGGCAATAAGGAAAGACTACTCAGAGTCAGTAAAAATATGAACTGCTTTTCTTTAGCCAAATGGACTACCTGAGTGAGAGCAATGAGCTCCACCTTTTGGAAGCTGGTTCCGTCTGGAGGTTCTGGGCTTCCCAGAATCAGTCAAGGGAGACCACAGCATAGGCAGCCCATCACTGTCCTAGCGTGTCAACAACAGTTGCCATCAACAAATAAAGTCAGATCACAGTTGGGGTTGGGAGGGCTGAGCCTGGTGGCAGAGTGGTTGAGTGCGGGACTGCGGCCCTCGAGCTTTGTGGTTCAAATCCAGCAGCAGCTCTCCAGGAGCAAGGCGGGGTAGCTTCCATGACCACCAGAGGGCAGTGATGCCAAAAAAACAAAACAAAACGAAAAAAACACAGTTGGGATTGGGTTAGTCTGAAAGTCCAGGTTGACGCAGTATTAATTCCTCAACCATTTGTGGGCAGGTCTACTGGGTACTGACACTTGCTGAGGCAAGAGAGATGCTGGGCTTCAGGACAGCGATTGACGCAGACGTATTTCAGGGTTTTCAATAAGCAAAAGATAGATTTTCTTGCATGTGGCTGGGAGACAGTAAAGACGGGGCTTAGTGTGAAAGAAGAGTCTTATAATCTGTGACCAGATAAGGTTTGGAAAGGCATCCCCCAAAGTTGGTTTGAGAGCTTTTTGGTGAGTGTGGCTGTGGCAACTAGGGCTCAGAGGCACAGCTGCCATCCTTTAATTGTCACTCACAGATAAGCTATTAGTGTGTGGGTGGGTCCCAGGGTGAGTTAGGACTCCTACCATTAAACCTTGTCTTTCATTGGTGTACAGGGGGGAAAAAAACTTTTCAGGGTTTGGTAAATGTAAATGTGGAAACCGGAGAAGAGTTTTTTGGAACTTTCCAAAGGCCATCTTGACCAACTGGGAGGAGCCTGGAGGAGAGGTGGGAGTGGCTTAGCAAGCAGGGAGAAGTTTGGGATAAAGCCTATAAAGGAAAGTCTGATCCGCAGTTTTTGGGGTTTGGAGTCCTTCCATCACCAAAGACGGTTGGCTGTGAATTCCTGGGCTGTGGGGGTAAGGCCCAGGCCCATGCAGGTAAGAGACATGCAGGAAAGCTGAGCCTTGGTGCATGACGCCTGACAGCCTTTGGAAGCTAACGTTTAAAAGTTGGGCTGAATGTTCCGGTGAACTGGCCTCAGATGGACTACACAACAGCAAAGGACCTACATAAGGGGTGCTCAATGCGTCGATGGTGATCTACTACTCCTGGGGTCCTCAAACTTTTTAAACAGGGGGCCAGTTCACTGTGCCTCAAACCGTTGGGAGGGCCGGACTATAGTTGAAAACAAGCAAACAAACTATGGACAAATTCACTGCGGGTTCAGGACAAGTTGGCTGCTAAGCAGGAGAGCAGCAGCGGCAAAAACACCGGGCAGGACCGGATAAATGTCCTCGGCGGCCCACATGTGGCCTGCGGGCCGTAGTTTCAGGACCCCCAAGTAACTAGTCGATCACAAATGTAGTGTGGGTCGATTGCACAGCATTAAAAAACTAGACATAAACCTATCATCAACCCTGTCACTTAACTGATATGTAGCACAGCCAATCAGATGCAATTGTAGGTGTCAAAATGCACGTGCAAACAACTGCGTTAAGTACAGCAAAACACAAGTAAGTTATTGCCAATTTTTGGACCTTTTTGTTTTCCTCTTAAGTGTAAGAAAGGACATTAAGATAAGTGGGGGAGCTGGATCAAGTAAGAAGGAAAAAACAAAAAAAAAATGAGAGATTTTGACACTACAAGCTGACATTCAGCTGAAATCCAGAGAGAATGAACAGTTCTGGAACTTACTCACAGGGGGAAAGCACTCAAACATGAGAAAATGTGCTACCTCCTTCACTGAATTATTTGGGTCTATTTATTTATGTGAGTCAACCTTTCCCCACATAAAGATCATTCAGTCCAAGTACCGTTTCACCATGACTGATGGTCATTTGGAAGTGTGCATGAGGCTGGCTGTTAGCAGTTACTGTCCGGACTATGTATCCCTGGCGCATTCCATTCAGTGCAAGTGATCACAGTAAACTCAGGTAATGATAACAATTGTACATAGTTAATTGTTCTGTTGTGTAATATAGACTCTTGTGGTTATACAAGGTACATAAACATATTGAACATATAAAGAATTCTCAATATATTTATGAAAAAATGTAATAAGTAAATAAAATGCTTTGCATTTTTATAATTGGTAGATCATGTTGAGCAGCCGTAAAAATACACCCCTGCTTGTCAGGGGTAAGAGTTGAGGCTAGTACAACATACGTCATGCCAGATGAGATCGTAAGTTTGTGTCAGGTATCAGAATTCTTTGTTTTTGGGGCATCACTGCCCTCTGGTGGTGGGAGTAGGAGACCCAGCCTTGCTGCTGGATTTGAACCTCCAACCCAGTGGGTCCCAGTCCCGCGCACAACCACTACGCCACCGGGGCTCAGCCCCAGAATTCTTTAATAAAGGTAGTAGGATTCCGCAAGAAGACACCTATGTACTTTTCTATCTGAGAAAGGTCTGTTAAGAAAAACAGTGTGTGGACCCTGAGGGACAGGTCCCTCAGTCCCTGTGACTACACAGAGAAAGAAGGGTGGCGGAAACGGGTGTGACTGGCAACAGGAGATGACATCGGAGAGGTCAAAGATGGTTGGAAACCGGGGTTTGGAAGGAGGTCGAGGAGGAGGTAGGCAGTGTTTCAAAAGATGTCGAGGAAAGGGGAGGGTAGGAAGGAGAAAGAGGGTGGGTTTCCTGGGAGTTGGATGAACTTGGGCTTACAGAGGTAGCAAATGGCAGAGGAGCTGATGCCTACGTATTGAGATGTGTAGACACGGGGGCCTGAGCCAGAAGAACTTGGGCAGGCTGGCGTGAGGAACAGAGGGAGCGGCTGGAGCAGAGGAAGAAGGCCTGAATATATGGGAATTCTGACCACTTGTGAGTTTGCTGACAAAAATTGTCAAGATCACGGAGAATGTTAAAATCGAAAGAACCATTTTCCAGTCAGTATGACTCATTGTTCAATTGGTATTGAGACCAAACCTGGTTACAGAAAAAGACTAGGTGCTTCAAGCAGAGATCAGGAGCCAAATCTAATTCAGAAAGATTGGACAGTAAACACCCCAAAAGACCGTCCTTAGGAGGCTTGGATAAAGGACTTTTTTGTTTTTGTTTTTTGGGGCATCACTGCCCTCTGGTGGTGGGAGTAGGAGACCCAGCCTTTCCTCCTGTGAGCTGGAATTGAACCTCCATCCCAGTGGGCCGCAGTCCCACGCACAACCACGCTACCGGGGCTCAGCTAAAAGACTTCTTGAGGTGTGTCAAACTGCAGGGGGTACAGGCAGAGGAAAAGGGAGTCGCCTGGTACCCCATCCACATCCATAAGTTATAAACGGCCTGGTAACCCTGAGGGCCACCTGATCAGAGATAGGGGCTCTGTGAGTTCTGAACTACTCCCAGGGAGAAAATTTCCCTGGCACAGGCCTACAGTTTGTCCCGCAAACAGGGACCTTGGACCAGACAGACACAATGGAAGCCAAGAAGGGGAGGGAGCCTAGCTTCATGGCCAATAAAATGGAGGTTGGTCAGAGGCCTTTGTTCAGAGTAAAAAACGGGTAAATAGAAAATTTTAGAGAAGGCACTGCAGAGCCACAAACGCAAAACACACAAACAGGAAGAAATGGCTCAGAAATAACCTTTGTATCCTGGTCCAGTCTGAAGGTGCAGTGACTGCCAGGCCCAGTGCCAGGAGTCCTGTTATCGGCACAAATCCCAGAAAGTAGACACAGAGACAAAGGGCTGGGGGCCACATGGGATAAGATAGACACGAGAAACTGTCCTTATCATCACACCCCTTTCAGGGAAGGGCAGTTATTTCCAGCTCCTCTTAGTACTAGGATGGAAGTTTAAACCCCTCCCCAGGCACCTCTTTTGGGGACTCTATGTTCCCATACGGGTTTGCTGGTCTTCATTGTCTGGAACAACAAATGAGACAGAGTGAACATACACAGAGAGATACTGACCAGAAGTCATTCATCCAGGCAGGCACTAGGAGTGTGAAAGGAGAGAAGGTGTGGGTTTCCTCCCAGTTGAAGCTGAACCAGGATGGCACAGAGCCCCCTACCTTACCTCTCCTGGGTTTCAGCACCAAATGAAAGGTAAACTGAGTCACAGGACGAGAATAAAGTCAGGACGAAATAGGTGAAGTCAGGGACTGAGCCCCGGTGGCATAGTGGTTGTGCGCGGGACTGCGGCCCACTGGGATGGAGGTTCAATTCCGGCTCCCAGGAGCAAAGGCTGGGCCTCCTACTCCTACCACCTGAGAGCAGTGAGATGCCTGAAAAAAAAAAAGAGAAAAAAAAAAAAGAAATAGGTGAAGTCAGAGACAGCTTTATTGTAGCAGAGAGAGAGGGGGGAGGGAGAGCCTGAGCAGTTCTCCCAGGCAAAGTCTTGTGGACTAGCAAGTAGCCCAGGGAAATTGTGGGCTTGGTGTGGCGCCCAGGATTTTTAAAGGAAAGGGGGAAAAGAGGGGTTGGTGCTGTAGTAGCAAGACTGATGATTCAGGATGTAGTTTATCAGCTCCTGCAGGCAGCCCAACCTATTAACAGGAAGTCAGGCATGTTTTCCGGTCTCCTCATTGCAGGGTAGGCAGCTGATGTGCAGGGAAGCAGGGCCTTGACCTGCTTCAGCTTAGCTCAAACATTAATAATGCCCAGCTTCTTCCTACCGTGGACAACTTCCCCCAACCTGTCCCTCGTTTCTCCATTTGATCTCCTGTGCCATCACACCTTCTCCTAGCTTCCTGTACTTCACTGCAACCTCTCACGCCCCCTTCCAATTTCTCTCCCTGTGACCACATCCTCTTTCCTCTGGCTGCCCGCCTCTCCCCAGCTTCTCCACTTTGGGCCCCCACCCATCTGTCCTCCTCCCGATCACAGGATCCCATTCTCTCTCCAGAGTCCAGATCCCAACAACTCCTCCCAATCTCCACATGACTCGGTCTCCTCTTTGTTTGGGCTGGGTCTGGTCTGTGCAGCACCTTGCCCCAGCCTCCCAAGGCCAGAGCTGGACTGTGCAGTCTCTTCCACCACATTCCAAGAAGCTGGTCTGTGAGAGATTGACTCTCCAGCTGGAGCACCAGAAGCAAGTCTCCCTTCTCCTTATCACCTTCAGCTTTCGTCACCTCATTTGCACATTTCCCTGATCTCAGTCCTACAAATACCCCATTGCCCATATAGGGGCACAATGTCCCTGACTTAACTCAGGCATGGAACCTGGGTGTTTAAGAGTTCCACCTCCTGTCCCTTTTTCTGCTCTTCCTTCCCTCCTGGGAGCTCTTTCCTGCTTTAATGAAGTCACTCTTAACCTCATGTTCTTTGTGTCAATTCTACATTCGTTCTGTATCTCAGTTTTTACCTCTCATCTTGGTGCCTGAGACCCAGGAGCGGTAGGAACGGGGGCCTTCAAGCCGCCCTGACCTCCCTTTGGCTGGAGTGTAGCCCCGACCCCCGCTTCCCTGACCCCTTGAAGCCTGTCTGAAAGAGCGACTTCTGGTATCTGTGTGTTTGCTCTGTCTTGCTTGTCACTCCGGATACCGAGGACAAGCAAACGCATAGGGGAACAGAGGTCCCTCAAAAGCATTCCATGGCAGAAGGCTATATGTCCAACCTTGTGCTAAGGAGAGCTAGAAATAACTTTTTCCAAAAGGGGTGCAATGATAAGGACAGTTGCTCATGTCCATCTGTTCTCTTGTCTATCTAGTGGTGCGCCCCCCCCCCCTTTTCTCTGTGTTTACTTTCTGGGATTTCTGCTGCTAACGGAACTCCTGGCACTGGGTCTGGCTGGCAGTCACACCTTCTGGCTGTACTAGAGTGCAAAGAATGTGTCTGAGCTTTTCCTGTTTGTTTTGTGTTTGTGTCTCTGCGGTGTCCGCTCCCAGAATTACTCTTAAAATCCTCTCCCTCCTTTTCTCACTCTGGACAAAGGCCTTTGACCCACCTCCATTTTACCAACCAGGAGGCCAGGCCCCTCCCCCTCCTTGGCTCCAGTTGTGTCTCTCACTGATCCAAGGTCTGTTTGCTGGACAGAGCCACAGGCCTGCACCATGAAACCTTCCTGTTTTGGAGTCCAAGAGTCTCCCCTGGGTCCCTCACTGTCAAGGTGACGCCCTCAGGGTTATCGGACCATTTCCTGTCTGATGGCCATGGACGCCCTTCTCCTCTGCCTGTAACTCCTACACTTTGAAACATCACGGGAAACACCCTGTCTAAGGCCCCTAAGGCTAATCCTTTGGGGTACTTACTGGCCAACCTCACCAAACTGAGTCTGGCCCCAGACATTGGCCCTAGGCATCCAGTCTTTTTCAATAACCAAGTGTCGCCACAATATGAATGAGACAGTGAGTCACGCTGGCCGGAAAATGGTACTTTCGATTCTAACATTCTCCGCGACCTCGACAATTTGTGTCGTCCGACTCAAAAAACGGTCTGAGGTTCTGTCCCTCAGGCTTTCTTTTTCCTCTGCTCCCATCCCTCCTTATGTGCCACCCGGCGCCCAGCCCAGGCCCTCCTTGCTCAGTCACCCCGGGTGGCTCCGACCAGATTCCTGTCACCTTCTGCGGCCGCTTAATCCGATCTCAGCCCTTCTGACTCCCTGGAAGCATTGTCCTTCCCGCCCAGCCACCCTCCCGCACATTCCCTTTCACATGGTTCAGGCCCTCAACCCCCGCCTGCCTACCTTCCCCCTTCCCTTCTCACTCAAGGTCCCATCACACTGTCCGCTCCATATGGTGGCCAGAGTAGAGGGTCCCATCCGGGTCCATGCACCGTTTTCCCTCACCGATCTCTGTCCCATAGAAAAACCTTTGGGAACACTTCCTAGTGACACACATTAAGTCTTATGACAACCTGGCATGACCTATACAGAGTCCTCACTTGCCCCCTCACCCCGATGCGGGGAGCAGGTTTTGACAGCCTCTCAGCAGCACGCAGAACAGATCCATTTCCTCAGGCGGTTCCTAGGGTAGAGCCAGGTTGGACCTATCAAATTCAGACCCAAACTGGACTCCAAGCCAGGCTCCGGCCGAGACACGGGATACAGTGCTTGCTGGCCGGTTTACACGTTGTTTCTCACAAAGCAGTAAACTTCGACAAACTGCAGAAAGTACCCAACAACCGAGGGAGAACACAGCAGCTTTCTGCACGTGCCTAACTGACGCCTTAACCCACTATACTAGGCTAGACCCACCTCTCTAGCAGGAGCTACGGTACTAGCTACTCATTTTATAATACTGCCAGTCACCGACATTAAAAAGAAACTTTAACCCGGTGGCATGGTGGTTGTGTGCGGGACTGGGGCCCACTGGGATGGAGGTTCCATTCCAGCTCCACGGAGCAAAGGCTGGGCCTCCTACTCCCACCACCTGAGGACAGTGATGCCTAAATAAAAAAAAAACAAACTTTAAAAGGCTGAGGATGGCCTGAGAGCCCTATCCGTGACCCGGTGAACCTGGCATTTAAAGTTTTCAACGCCCACGAATAAAGCTACAGCTCTTAACCGGCTCCCTCTTTTGAGCGGGAAGAAGGGAGAAGGGAGGATGCTTGGGCCCCGTCTGGACTGTGCGGCCCTTCCCCCAGCCGCCCAAGGCCAGAGCTGGGCAGTGCAGCCTCTTGCCCACACTCCAAGACGCTGGAAGGCTGCGTCTCTGCAGCTGCAGCACCGAGGAGCAGGCCTCCCTTCTCCTTCCTGATCGGGGCAGGCACCACCGGCTTCCCTCACCTCATCGCATACTGACCCCCCCAAGTCTACAAACACCCCAGTACCCCATTAGCGCCGCAGTTTCCCGGACTTAACTCGATGGGTCTCGGAACCGCTCTCAGGTTCGAGATGCCCCTGTCCCTTCCTCTGCTGACCCTTCCCTTCCCGGCGCTCCTTCCTGTTGTAATAAAGCCACTCTTTTAACCCCACGTTCTGGTCTCAATTCTACTTTCGTTCAGTGCCTCAGTTTTTCTTTTTCTTTCTTTCCCCCCCCATCATTGCCCTGGTGGGAGCCCGCAGCCCCGCCTTGCTCCTGGAGAGCGGCTGCTGGATTTGAACCGCCAACCCTGGGGCCGCAGTCCCGCACTCAACCACGGCGCCGCCTTGCTCAGCCCTGTGTCTCAGTTTTGCCCTCACTCTTCTCCCCCCTGCCCCCACTGCCCGGCCCGGGACACCCCACCTCCGTGCACTTCCCGAGTCTGCCGCCGTTTCTATGGGGCGTCTCGCCCCTTTCGCGGGGTCCCGGTTCTCCTCACAGACCACGCCGGGTCTGGAAAGCCGATGTCCCCCGAGGGGGCGGGGCCGCCCCGGCCGAGAGAGCCGCCGGCCTGCGCATGCGCCGGTCTTCCCGGCGGCCGCGCCGGCCTGCGCATGCGCCGGCTCCTCCCAGAGACTGCGCCGACCGACCGGCGGCCGGAGGGGCACGGGCCTGGTCCCGACCCCCGCGCTTCCGCCCCCGAGAGGCTGGACGGCCCGAGCCCCGCCGGGGAGACCCCGCTTCCGGGAAGTCTGGCCCACACGGAAGCCGCCGCCCGCAGCCGGCCCACCTTGACGGGTGGTGCAACCGGGCTGGGGGCTGGCGGTGGGCAAGCCGGCTTGGCGGCGGCGTCGGGAGCTCCGGCGCGCCTCCACCCCGGGCCGCCGCACGCCTCGGTGCCGAAAGCCCAAACGGCATCTCCGTCCCGACACCGTCGGGGGCCCGGCCCGGCGTCAATGCCCCGCGCACGTGCACGGCCCTATTTCCCCCTCCCGGGCCAGGCGCCCACAATTGCCCTACGCCCTTGAAGAATCCTGTACCACCACTGCTGTACCCTTCTGAGCGGACAGCCCTCCCCACGGGCTGGAACGCCACTGGTCTCCCACATCCTTCCCAAGCCACTGCTGTGACTGGACTTCACTTTGAACGCAGCCCAACAAGGCTGAAAGACAAATGTATTTCTGAACTTTGTGGTTCTTGTTAATTTTGTGCTTACATGTTTTTCTGTGTATGAACTCCAAGATAGGTAAACCTGTAGGGACTTTAAGTGAATTGTGGTTCTTTGGGGGATGGCAGGGGAGGTGATAACAAGTACAAGAAGGGGGGAACGTCTACGACTGTGGTGATGACTACGACTCTTCCTGAAGTGACTGAGCTATTGAATTGTAGGTCTGTAAAACTGAGGTAACGGGCTGAGCCCCAGTGGCATGTGGGGACTTCGGCCCACTGGGTTGGCAGTTCAAATGGAGCAGCAGCTCTCCAGGAGCAAGGCTGGGGCTCCTACCCCACCAGAGGGCAGTGATACCCACAAAAAAAAAACACAGAAAAACTGAGGTACTTGTCTGCAAGTACGCACTGATCTCAGACACATTTAGACATGTTTTGCTTGAGATAAACCTGTGTATGGGCTGAGCCCCGGTGGCGTAAGTGGTTGAGTGCGGGACTGCGGCGGTTCAAATCCAGCGGCGGCTCTCACGAACAGCGCTGGGTAGCTCCCACGACCACCAGAGGCAGTGATGCAAAAGAAAAAAAACGTGTGTGAACTGGAACTACAGGCGCAATATTTTTTGACACAGCCTTGTATGTAAAGTAGGAGCACTGTCATTTTTTGAGAAAACAAATTGGTGTCTCCCCGGCCAGGCCAAAGAAGAGTGAAGAGAAAGTCGCAAAGAAACAATAACTTTGAATCTCAGCCTCCACTAACCTGAGACCAGAGGAACTACATGGTCTCTGGTATCCTGCATGGCACAAACACTATGCCTTAAAATTCGCAGGCAATTCTCTCTATGAGTCTTGACACCCTAATTTTATATAAAATAGCACATGAAATTGCCATCATTGCTTCTGCGACTGGGTCACTGCCTCCAGCTTGAGGGCAGTCACAGTCAGCCTCGACATCTTGCTGTTCTGGTGCTCTAGGGTGCTCATCATCTTTTTGACCTATGCTGCTTAACAACTTCAGTGGTTTTAAAGAACACAACTTTATATTTCCTCAACGTTTTGGAGGCTAGAATATATTTTTTCACCATTTTGAAGGTCAACGCATGGTTTCAGCCGTGAGCTTCTCCAAGTTTCTTTTGTCTGCCAGTAGACAGGCACATCTTCCCCCAAACAACATAACAAATCTGCAGTATTGCTGGCATGGTGTTTAGGACACACTTCAAAGCTAAGGCACGGGGGGGGAGGGGCGCGCCGGAAACAAGGGGAAGGGGGTACCAGGAAAAGAGCTTGGTAATACCATTCTCACACTCACACTACTTGTCAAACAACTGCAGAACCATAAGTTTGCTTTTGGGGCATCACTGCCCTCTGGTGGTGGGAGTAGGAGGCCCAGCCTTGCTGGTGGATTTGAACCTCCAACCCAGTGGGCCGCAGTCCCGCACACAGCCACTCTGCTCAGCCCTGCGAGCCCCATTTCGGCTATAAACCTAGAGCTCTCAAGTTATGCAAGCACAAAGCCAACGAAGGTTTTTCTTCCCCACAAGCTTGGCCTTAGCAGAACCTTGGGCCCCACATTAAAACGCATCCCTTCCTCAGTCCCCGAGACCCCTTTCCTCCTCCTCGGCTTACTGGCACTCTGGCTTTTCATCAACAGTAAACCCTCTGCAGTTTTCTCACGCAAATGCGGTTTGTTCATTCCACCACCATCCACGTGTACCACATGTTGCTACTCATCTTTTCTCCTCAAAGCCACTTGCAGGCAATCACTCCATCACTTCCACGTAGAAACCCTTGTCCTGAGGACCTATCACTCCATATTCTTCATTCTGGTAATTTACCAACTTTCCCACGGAGATACCGTTTTTCTCCCTCCACAGCAGTCTATCTTCATCCTAGAAGACTTCATTGACCATGAAAATAATTTGGTTTCTCAGTCCCTAACCACCTCAACTAAAATAAACTTAGCCTGCAGCAGGATAATCACCAACCCCCCAGCTTGTCTGCAACTGCTCTATTCTGGAAATCTCAAATTCATACTGTCCTCACTCACTGTTAGTCAGGAGCCCTGGTGACGGATGCACTGGGTTAACTACAAGGTAGGCAGTTCGAAACCACCAGCCACTCCAGGAGAGAAAGACAAGGCATGGAAGAAACCCAGGCAGTTCTACCCTGTCCTATAGGGTCACTGTAAGTTGGCATTAACCAGATGGCAATGAGTTTTTTGATTACTGGCAGTCCTTTGCCCCTTTACACGCTCCAATGTCTCCCCTCCATCTCGATCTCTCAGCAGTCTAGACTCCATGGACCATCACTCAATGCTTTGGCCAAATTCAACATCCTAGTCTTGTTATCCATCTCAGAAGCAAAACCCTAATCCCAGAACAATAAATTTACTTTTCTTAGAATGTTGTGCTACCACAGAAAATCACTTGATTCATACTACAAATCCAGTCTCTCATTTCAACTGGACTCTCAAAACTGACTTGTTAGCTCAAACCCTCGTTTTGTTCTCTACGCAGTTCTCTACACCTAAGATGCTAGACTAACCCCTCTGTAGGGGCCCTTGTGGAGAGTTCCTCGTGGGGCTGTTAACCACAGGTCAATGGTCCATCCCGCTAATCCATGGGATGACAGCTTCTTGGAAACGCAGTTCTTCTGTCCTGCAGTCAGTGACAGCAAGTTTGGTGGTGGTGTATCAACAGTTCAAATTCACCAGCTGTTATGCAGGACACAGATAAGCCTTCCTGTGCTGTCTCAGAAGCCCACAGAGCAGCTCGACTGTCCAGTGTCACCCTGAGCTGGAATTGACGCACTGGCACTGAGTTACTTGGGTTCTTCATTCTCTTGCAGGGATACTACAGAAGACAAAGGACAAGCCAGTGCATCCTTGGTTTGTTACCTTCACAAGCAAACGCATGATAATCTTATTTTCCTTCTGATAAAATGCTAAGAAATATGTCTCGGGCTGAGCCCCGGTGGCGTAGTGGTTGTGCGCGGGACTGCGGCCCACGGGGACGGAGGTTCAATTCCAGCAGTGGGGCTGGGCCTCCTACTCCCACCACCAGAGAGCAGTAATGCCCCCCCCCCAAAAAAAAAGTATGTCTCAACATAAAAGGCTAAAACAGGGCTGAGCCCTGGTGGCGTAGTGGTTGTGCGCGGGACTGCGGCCCATTGGGACGGAGGTTCAATTCCAGCAGTGGGGCTGGGCCTCCTACTCCCACCACCAGAGAGCAGTGATGCCCCCCATAAAATAAATAAAAGGCTAAAACAGTCTATGTACCTGATTTTAAAGGTCTTCATTTTGAATTATGTGACCTCTGCCCTAACCTTTATTTCACCATGTTTAAACATGGCTTAAAAACTCCCCGTTCCCCTCAGTCATCTTTTTCGACCTTCAGCTTTAGTTCTTTTCCCTTTGACAGTGAAAGTCCATGTATGTTGCTTTTACTTATCACATCCTGCTGCACCCACTGCAAAATAACTTCTATTCTAAATCTGCTATTAACAAGTCTGCTCTTTATGTCAAAACGTTTTTTTTGCCAATTCCAGTGGCATCTTCTGGGTCCTTTAAGCACCTCATACTCTGGGGCTTTGTGCCCTTTGCAACCATGAGACTGGATTCCCCTTCTCCCATTATCCAGTAAATACATCCATGTGCCTCTCACTTCCTTCTTTAGCCCTCTTGTAGTTTCTGTATCTGATTGTAACTACCAGTACTTTTCACTTATCATCTCCAAATCTACATTTCTAGATCCTTTTGCCTCAACTTCAGATCTAAATATGCTCTTCTCTATGATTTACCTCCTCTTCCGAATACTGACGACGACTCACCGCA
The DNA here is from genome assembly GCA_004026705.1 of Nesogale talazaci. Lineage (NCBI taxonomy): Eukaryota > Metazoa > Chordata > Mammalia > Afrosoricida > Tenrecidae > Nesogale > Nesogale talazaci. The sequence continues at coordinate 31,172 of PVJH01018376.1, read as the reverse complement.
TATACTCACATTTAAGCCGAGTTTTTCAGCGCTTTCTGTGGTAAATTAGGTGGCTCAGCTGGTATTCGGCGGGTTTATCCCGGAGCACATATGGTAATATATGCCCAATCCTGATGTAAGCAAGGCCCTTACTCCCCCCCATCTCTACGTAGCGCCTCGTGGTTCCGCACCTCAGTGACAATCGCTCTGGCTGTTTGCTCTCTTCCCCACTGATCTAAGCCATCACAGGCCTAACACTGTGCAGAGCGGCCTTCTCAGAAGCCCACAGGGCGGTTTCACCTCCCCCAAGGGTTGTTCGGAACTGGAATCGACTCCTTGGCAGTGAGTTTGGTTTTGGTTTAATGAAAAAAGGATTTCATATTTTCTACCACATCATCTATAGGAAGAATTATCGATGGATTATCAATACACCACAGTATATAATATGCAGGCAATAGACAGCATGTAAAATGCAGTAGGATACTGTCAAGTTCTAGAAATTGAAAAAAAAAACACTCAGCAAATTCTTAACACAGAATGAAAAGAGACAATAAAAGGAGGGTTTTTTATTCAAAGGTATAACTGGATAAGTAGATTTGTTTACAACCATTCTTGTGAAAGACTTTTTAAAAAAATACGGCCAACTTCTTTGCAAATAGCAGACACATACCTCAACTATGATGACCTAATTTTTGGTAGGTAATATACATGATTAGACAGAAATAGGCAAGCTCACACTGGTAGATTAACTATCAAATGCTCAGTCAAAACTCCGTTTGTGGCCCCCGCTTCTTGATCGATTTCTATTTCCACTTCGTCTTCTACTGTCTTGTCGACTTCCTGACCGACTTCCCTGTCGGCTCTGTCTACCTGACCGGCCACCAGATCGACCCCCTGACCGGCCTGACCGGCCACCTGACCAGCCACTCCGCTGCCTGGGATTGGAAGTTGTGTTTCCATCATAGTATTCTTCAATTTCGGGTAATTTGGCTGGCACTGAGAGTATCCAGTCTGAATCATGCCATTCTGCCTGTTAGGGGAATTTACAGGATTAACATATGTGCAAAATAGAAACGATAATAAGCAATCTCATGAGTCTCTCTAATTCTTATCTATTACCCATACACTTAGCTAAAAGTCATCTAGCTGCTAAACTCAAATTATCTGGAGCAAAAAGAAAACCAAAAATTAAGCAAATGTGCTCAAAGTTCTTGCAACTGAAATTCCTGAGTTTCAGTCTCAAGAGAAATGCTATGAGTCAGAAGAGTAGGGCAGGGGACACAAGTTTTTCAAAACAGAGTAATCTCTTTTTGTTGTTTTAAAATATCTATAAAAATAAACAATAATTGGGCTGAGCCCCGGTGGCGTAGTGGTTGTGCGCGGGACTGCGGCCCACTGGGATGGAGGGTCAATTCCAGCAGTGGGGCTGGGCCTCCTACTCCCACCACCGGAGAGCAGTGATGCCCCCCCAAAAAAAACAAACAATAATTGTCTAAACTGTAGATTTCCAAACTTTTTTGACTTACCACAGAAAAAAACAATGAAGTATTTAATGTCCCTACCCTAACCAATTAAAAAATTCTGTACTATATATAGGTCACAATCCTGGATAAAATGTACACATTTTACGAATGCAATAGGACATCATTCCAAGGTCCCATGGGGTTGGGGGAAGGTACTGCCCACTGCAGGGAACACTGGTCTAGAAGGACGTAATTTACGAGTCACTGTTAACAGGGGTTGGTTATCGCTATGGTTAGTTTATGGGTGATACTCATTTTGTTTTTCACTTCTCTAAGTATTTTGAACTTTGTCAAATTAACATTCATTACTTGTGAATGTAAGAAGTGATATTTGTATTGCCTAATTTTAAGAGGCAGTTTAGCTGTTATGTATGATTGTCAAATTATCTATCTTGAAATGCTGTATATTAAATAATGAAATAATTAAAAATATATACAGAAGACATTTTTTAGATAACCAGGTAAAATACATTAGAGGAAGTTTTCACCATAAGATGATAAAAATTAGCTGAGCCCTGGTGGCGTAGTGGTTTGTGCACAGGACTTCGGCCCACTGGGATGGAGGTTTGAGTCCAGCTCCACGGAGCAAAGGCTGAGCCTCCTACTCCCACCACCTGAGGGCAGTGATGCCTCCCCCCCCCCCAAAAAAAAGAAAAAACCAACAAAAAAAAAGAAATATATTGGGCTGAGCCCTGGTGGTGTGAGTGGTTGAGTGCGGAACTGCAGCCCGTGGGCTTGGCGGTTCAAATCCAGTGGCCACTAGACAGCGCCCATGACCACCAGAGGCAGTGATGTCCACAAAAACAAAACAAAACAAACAAAAAAAAAGAGATAAAAATTAACAATATGCATGTAAAAGGCTCATTTTTTAATAATGTGAAACTTTGAGTGAAAGGAAAAGAAGTCATGCTTTGTCCACCTCATAATCTTAATCTGCTGGTCAGTTGTCTTTTAGTGGGGTGGATCAGTTTGTCATTGGGGTGACTCATGCTGCTAGGATACCGGAAGCTACATCATCAGTTATGTCAAATACCGGCAAGGTCACTCTTGGAAGACGGCGTTCAGTAAAGCGTCAAGACTACAACAGGGCGGTTATACAGGCCTAGATCTACCTCTGAGGTGGACTAAAATGGCACCCACCACAATGGACTCTGAGATGCTGGTGGTTGCAAGGGTGGTGCCACAGTAGGCAACATTTTGTTCTGTTGAACAAGTTGTGGCTCCATGAGTGTCGACTCAATGTCCGCTAACAACCAAACTGTATCTAGTGGGGTATTTAAACTGTCTATCTTTTATTTTTATCTTATTCTTTTTAACTGTACATTTTAAAATGTTTGATAACATAAGTGGCCTTGTTTCTCAGAAGGAAAACAAATGAAAATTTATCAGAGCAACACTATGACTGGTATTTACTAGGAATTTTCTTTTTTTTTTTTTTTTTGGTTTTGGTTTTTGGGCCATCACTGCCCTCTGGTGGTGGGAGTAGGAGGCCCAGCCTTGCTGCTGGATTTGAACCTCCAACCCAGTGGGCTGCAGTCCCGCTCACAACCACTACGCCACCGGGGCTCGGCCAGAATTTTCTTTTTATAAAAAATTAGCTGATTAAGTTATTTTGTTGTTGTTGTTCTTTCACTGCTTTATTCCAGAATTTTAGCTTACTTCTTTTGAAAATCACAATCCAAATATACATCTATTGTGCCAAGTACCTTCGCAATGCCTGCTGTTGTCATCAATCTCTAAACATTTGTCTTTCTTTTTTGGGGGGGGGTGGGGGAGTGGGAAGCATCACTGCCCTCTGGTGGGAATGCGAGGCCCAGCCTTGCTCTCAGAGAGCTGCTGCTGGATTTGAACCGCCAAGTCAGTGGACCGCAGTCCTGCACTCAAGCACTACGCCACTGGGGCTCAGCCCATATTTTCTTTCTTTCTTTTTTTTTTTTTAATAAATCATTTTATTGGGGGCTTATACAATTCTTAACACAATCCAAACATATATCCATCATATGCAAAGCATATTTGTACATGTTGTCATCATCATCCTCAAAACATTTAAACATTTGTTTTTCTACTTGCGCCCTTGACATCAGCTTGTCATCCCTCCCCCTCCGTCCCCAACCCTTGATATTTTATAAACTATTATTTTGTCATATCTTACACTGCCTGACATCTCCCCTCGACCACTCCTCCACTGTCTGTCCTCAAGATAGGAGTTATGTGTGTAGATCCTTGTAATTGACTCCCCCAATTAAGGGATTTTTAAGGAGAAGATACATCTTAAACACTGGTTTATTGGTTTTATGAAGATTATAGCATCACTACATTACTTCCTAGTTTTCACGTATACTTAATAACTATCCTCAATTAATTTCATGATACACTATCTCTTCCTTGAAATAAGCCTTCTTGGTCATATTGTATCTTTACAAAAATAAAACACAAATGATTTTTTAGTAACAAAAGATAAGAACTACTGGGCTGAGCCCCAGTGGCGTAGTGGTTGTGCGCGGGACTGCGGCCCACTGGGACGGAGGTTCGTTTCCAGCAGTGGGGCTGGGCCTCCTACTCCCATCACCAGAGAGCAGTGATTGCCCTCCCCCCCAAAAAAAAATAAAGATAAGAACTACCAATCAAACACAATCCAATGGTCCCTCAAAAATGGAGTGAATACACTACACTAGGTTTACACAAGGGAATACCATGAAATTATGGGGGCTGAAAATAAAAAAGAGCTATGCAACAGTGCTGTTCATTTAAACATTCTGCAATAAAAGATGTTCTCTAGCTGCACTGTCCAATATAGTATTCATAGATGGTTATTAAGTACTTAAGATGCTTCCAGTGTGACTTTAAAATAAAACAAAATCTAAATGCAATAGGTATCTTGAAAAGCTCAAACTTAAAAAGGACATGAATGAAAACTGCAAGTCATTAAAAATTAAACAGAACACATAAAGATCGAGTTCCAAGGCATTAGGAAGCTGAAATGGATACCAGCCATACTGAATTTAAAAAATCATATAGTTTTTTTTTTTTTTTTTTTTTTAGGCATCACTGCCCTCAGGTAGTGGGAGGAGGAGGCCCAGCCTTTGTTCCTGGGAGCTGGAATTGAACCTCCAACCCAGTGGGCCGCATTCCCGTGCACAACCACTATGCCACTGGGGCTCAGCCAAAAATCATATAGTTTACTATGCTGGGAATGACACTATCAAGAAGAATGGCATTGCATTCATTGTCAAAAAGGAAATTTCAAGATAAGTACCAATGCTGTGTGATAGGATAATATCTATTGACTTTCAAGGAAATCCAATCCATACCCCTATGACTCAAATTTTTGCAAACCTCCAAAGGTTGTAATGACTAAATCGAAGAATTCTACTAATGTCTTCAGGCTGAAACTGCTCAAACATGCACCGAGGATGGGCTGATAATTAAAGGAGGTTGGAACACAAAAGTTGGAAACAACGAGGAAGGAACAGCAGTTTGAAAATATGGTATTGGTGATGGAAATGAAGTTGAAGAGCGTAAGGTAGAATTCTAAAAGACCAATGACTTGTTCTAACAAATACCTTATTTGTGTATTTATTCATAAGTCATTTTATCGGAGGCTCTTACAGCTCTTAAAACATTCCATTTATCAATTGTATCAAGCATAGCAAATACCTTTTTTCAACAACACAAAAGTGGTGACAATAGACATGAACTTCACATAGACTTCAAAGGTCTACATCTCTGGGAAGAGACAATGGAGACATTAAGCAGCATCAGCTAATGCTAAGCCAGAGTCTGACTGTGGAACACAACGTCAATGTTCATACATAAGTCCACTTTAAAGTGACATTTGAAGAAAAGAAATGACATTAAAACAAGTCCACAAGAGCCAAAATACAACCTTGTAAATTTCTTTTTTTTGGGGGGGGAGGGGGGGGTGGCAATCACTGCCTCTGGTGGTTGTGGGCGCTCCCCAGTGCGCTCCTGAGAGCCCCGGGCCACAGTCCCACACTTACAAATCTTGAGAACATCCCAAGAACGGATGTACTGCACTGACACTAGTGACAGAAGACCTATGGGCTGTGGGAGGGTGTCAGGAATATCACTCATGAAGAAAGCAAAAGGTCACTAAAGACAGGAAAGAAAGAAAAAAAATCAGTATGGATGTTAGATGAAACTCTGAAACTTGCTCTTAACTATAGAGTAGCTAAGAAATAGTGATATCAAAGAGCTGAACAAGATATTTGAAAGGGCAGTTCAAGAAGACAAAAAAATATATGAGAGAGGGGCTGAGCCCTGGTGGCGAAAGTGGTTGAGTGCGGGACTGCAGCCTGCGGGCTTGGCGGTTCAAATCCAGCGGCGGCTCTCAGGAGCAGCACTGGGGAGCGCCCACAGCCACCAGAGGCAGTGATGCTCCCCCCCACCCCACCCCCCAAAAAATTATAAGGCTGAGCCCCGGTGGCGTAGTGGTTGTGCTCAGGACTGCGGCCCACTGGGACGGAGGTTCAATTCCAGCTCCACAAGGGCAAAGGCTGGGCCTCCTACTCCCACCACCCGGGCAGTGACGCCCTTAAAAAAAAAATAAATAAATAAAAAATATACTTAAATGTGCAAAGACCTATAGTTAGAAAACCAAAAAGGAAGACCATGCTCAGCCTACTTTAAATGGACAGAATACAAGAATTCAAGCCTGTAGCTACAATACTGAAAAACTCTATAGATAACATACTGAAAGATGAAGGAAGCATCAAAAGAAGATGGAAAGAATATGGAGTCACAGTACCAAAAAGAACTGACATTTCACCATTTCAGGAGGTTGCATATAAACAAGAACCAATGGTGTTGAAGAAATAAGTTCTATCTGCCCTGAAATCAGCACCACAAATCAGGTTTCAAGAATTGATGGTATAGCCATTGAAATGATTCCACAAGGTGATGAATCTGGAAGACAGCTACTTTGGTCAACTGACTGAAAGAGCTCTCTATTTGAGCCCATTCCAAAAAAGGTGGCTCAACAGAACGCTCAAATGATAGAATACCACTGATATCATAGTCAAGTAAAATTTTGCTGGCTTATCCAACAATGACTACAACATTGGGATTATACATTGACAGGTATCTGGTATTAGATGGATATTCTCAAAGCAGAGAATACTAGATTTTTTTTAAAATTAATTTTATTGGGGTTCATACAACTCTTCTCACAATCCATACATACACAATAAATTGTTGTCAAGCACACTTATACATTTGTTGCCTTTATCATTCTCAAAATATTTGCTTTTGATTTGAGCCCCTCGTGTCAGTGCCTCATTTCTCCCCCTCTCTCCCTTCCTGATAATTTTTTGGGGGGCTTTTTTTTGTGGGGGGGGCATCACTGCCCTCAGGTGGTAGGAGTAGGAGGTCCAGCCTTTGCTCCGTGGAGCTGCAACCGAACCTCCATCCCAGTGGGCCGCAGTCCTGCGCACAACCACTACGCCACCGGGGCTCAGCCCCCTGATAATTTATAAATCATTATTTTTCCATATCTTACACTGGCTGATGTCTCCCCTCACTTTTCTGTTGACCATTCTCCAGGGAGGGGGTTTACGTAGATCCTTGTAATCAGTTCCCTCTTTCTACCCTACCTTCCCTCCACCCTGCCGGTATCACCACTCTCACCACTGGTCCTGAAGGGATCATCTGTCCTGGATTCCCTGTTTCCAGTTCCTTTTTGTACCATTGTACATCCTCTGGTCTAGCCAGATTTGTAAGGTAGAACTGAGATCATGATAATGGGGGTGAGGAAGTATTAAGAACTAGAGGAAAAGTTGTGTTTCATCAACTTCATCAAAGTTGTGCACTCTGTCTGGCTTGTCTCCTCACAACCTTTCTGTAAGGAGATGTCCAGTTGTTTACAGATTGGGTTTTGGGTCCCCACTCAGCACTCCCTCTTAATCACAATGGTATGATTTTTTTTTTTTTTTGATGTCTGATACCTGATCCTTTCAACACCTCATGATCACACAGGCTGGTTTGCTTCTTCCATGTGGGCTTTGTTGCTTCGCTTCTGAGCTAGATGGCCACTTGTGTACCTTCAAGTCTTTAAGACCCTAGATGTTGTATCTTTTGATAAACGGGCACCATCAGCTTAAAAAGATGCTTTATTGACTATGCCAAGGCATTCAACTGTGTGGAGCATAGCAAACTATGGGTAGCTCTGAGAAGATTGGGAATTCCAGAACACTTATTGGGCTCATTTGGAACCTGTGCAGGGATTAAGAGACGATTATACAACCAGAACAAGGAAGTACTGCATGGTTTAAAATCAGTAAAGGTGTGTGTCAAGGTGGTATCCTCTCACCACACTTACTTTCGCAATCTGTATGTTGAGCAAATCACCAGAGAAGCTGGATAATACGAAGAATGTGGCAACAGGATCAGAAAAAGTCATAACGCACCCTGTGATAAGCGATGACATAACCTTGCTTGCTGAAAAGGGATGCCTTAAAGCACCTCTGATGAGTATCTAGGATTGCAACTTTCAGTGTGGAATACAACTCAAGGTAAAGACCAAAACCCTCACAACTACACAATCAATAGGCAACATCGTGTTCGATGGAGACAATGTTGAAGTTGTCAAGGATTCTGTCGTGTCTGAATTCACAGTCAACGTTCACGGAAGCAGCAGTCAAGAGGACGTAAGATGGGCGGTCTGGGTAAAAACGCTTCACGTCACCTTTAGAATACTGGAAAGTAAGGGTGCTACTTCGAAGACTAAGATGGGCCTGACGCAGGTCATGGGGTTTCCTTTTATCGATCTTTTTATCCGCGGCTCTTACAGATATTGTAATAACCCATAAATCAATTACATCAAGCAAACCATGGCATTTTCAATTGTCTCACAAACACATGAAAGTGGGGACACTGAATAAGGAAGACCAAAGAAGAACCAAGGCCTTGAATGGTGGTGCTGGTGAAGAAGGGTGGTAGTGCCAGAGACAACCAAGGGGACAGAACAAACTTGTCTTGGGAAAAAGTAAGCATACCCAGAGAGCTCCTTAGAGGCGAGGACGGCAAGACTTGGCCTAAAATGCTTTGGACATGGGTGGAGTAAGGGGAAACTGATCCCAACAATCAAAATAGAACCCCCTCCCAGGGGCAGGAACAGCATCAAAGTGGATGAAGAGAGAGCAGTGAGTGTAAGAAATGGAAGAGTAATTCACAAGTTATTACATATAAGTGAGGGGGGAGGGAGAAAATGTTTTGAAAATGACGGAACTTATGAACAAATGTGCTTGACAAAATGGACGGATGGATGATGGTAAGAGCTCTAAGAACAACCAATAAAATGAGCTAAAAAATAACATTCTTTGGACATGCTATCAGGAGAAAACATGTCCCCAAAGAAGGACATCATGCTTGGTAAAGTAGGGAGGGAATAAAAGAGGAAGGCCCTCAAGGAGACTGATCAACACAGGCGCCGCACTGGCGGCCTCAAGCGTAGGCGCCCTTGTGAGGATGGCGCAGGGCGGGCAGGGCTTTGGTCTGTGTGCACATGGTTGCTAAGGGTCAGAACTGACTAACAACTGCATCCAACAAGTCACTGTGACACCCAAGCACAATACTTCAAAGGGCAAAAACAGGATCCTGTTGATAATAGTGTTGTTATTCTGAGTAATTATGTTGATGTAATTGAGAACCAGGTTTTCATAATTGGAGAAACAATGCTAGATTTGAGTTGAAATTCATCCGTATAACTCGATACATTTTATCTTTTAATAAGAGGGGGTGTCAAGAGACGATTAATCATGGACACGACAGAAAGGCGGTGTCTGAGCAGCCGGAGAAGCCACACGGCTTTGCCCTGATGGAGCCAGACCTCTGAAGCTGGAAAGGCCACATGGAGAGCCCTGCCGGTGATGAGCTGCTTCTGCCACCACTGGATGCAGTTGATGAACCCTGAGCCCTGGAAGCGAGGCGCCATGGGGAGAGCCCTGCCAGCCCGGGATTCTGCACCCATTGACCTGTTATTTTGTGAGTCGGAATTAGACATTATAGACTGGTATCAGGCATGTGGGCTAATATCAGACTTATGACTTTGAAATGGACTGGGTTGGGATGTTTTCTCAGTGTTCCATTCCTTTTGTATATAAATCCTTTCCTTATATCCATAAAAAAAAAGAGAGGGGGTGTCATTTTTTTAAGAAGCAACCTATTAGCAGTGAACACTTCCAGTATCCAGGCTGTGGTCTGTATATACAATCACTAAAAGGTATCAGGACTTCTAGGAACATGGCTGATTCCAGTTCTATAGCAAGACTGTACAAGGTAAATACAAAAACCTCCTATCAGAGAGAAAGCACCTATGAAAGTCTACTAGAGTCACTTCAAAAGGACTCAGGAACCAGAATTACTGCTGGTCAAAGTTGAATATTAATAAGAATAACATCTAACCACAACACGTTACCGAAAAGAGTGTGAGCTTCTTGTTATGGTTAGATGTTGGTATAGAATGGGAGATGAGTGCTGTATCACGGACATATGAAATGGTCAAATCTGATATAATATATAAATCTTATACAATATAAACAAACACCCAGAAGGTGTTGGGGGGAGGGGGGGAGGGGGGGAAGGGTAACATAGAACAAGTTGAAGCTATGAAATGTTTAAATTTGTTTCATAAAAACACTTCAAGGGCTGAGCCCCGGTGGTGTAGTGGTTGTGCGTGGGACTGCGGCCCACTGGGACGGAGGTTCAATTCCAGCAATGGGGCTGGGCCTCCTATTCCCACCACCGGAGAGCAGTGATGCCCAAAAAAAACACTTCAAAAGGGCTGAGCCCCGGTGGCATAAGTGGTTGAGTGCGGGACTGCAGCCCGCGGGATTGGAGGTTCAAATCCAGCGGTGGCTCTCAGGAGCGGCATTGGGTAGCGCACACGACCACCAGAGGCAGTGATGCCCGCCCCCCCCCAAAAAAAAAAAACACTTCAAAAAGATCCTATCGGTCACCTTTGAAATTTGTTTCAGAGTCAATTAATGAACTTACACTTTCTAAACTAGCACACATATAGAAAATACCTAGCATTTATTCTAGCTTTTGAATAAAATGATCCCAGGATCACCAGTTAATGAGGAGTAGTGAGGCTTTATATAAGTATTCAACTACACATGAAGGGGTGAACAAAATTAGAACACTACCATTTTGAATGTTACTGAAATCTATTAACTAAATAGATCTAGCAATACTATCGATGGCTGCTAATATGATTCTTAAAGATGAATTTTTTAAGTTATGTATTAGGTGCTTCTTGATCAAACTATGTAAGTTTATCTAACTAGTAATTTCAGAAAATAAAGGAACATGTTAAGCATCAAAAGGACACAATGGGCAAATTTTTTGCAGTAATCTCTAGTAGGCAAAATTCAAAGACAATTAAAAGAAAAAGAAAAATAGGTTTTTGAGAAACATATTACAATCTATGAAGGTTTTTCAGCTAAATGTAAAAAATAATTAAAAGGAATTTTGTGTTTTTCATCATGACAATGCAGCTGTTCAATATTCAAAGGAAGTCAAAGTTGTCTTCGGCAAATTTCATTGGAAACCTTCTTGCCTCTACCTTATAAACCCTGATCCTACCCCTCCAGATTTCTCAAGTTTCTTTTTGTTCTCCAAACTAAAAATTTAAATATACTTAGGTTTTATAAGGGTCTCAAAGTTTCACATAGTCCAATTTGATGGAGTGTAGTACAGAAGACTTTGAGGAAGGGTTAGCGAGATGGAAACACTGCCTTCAGAAGTGTGCAAACCCAGATGGATGATGTGGTGAGAATAGCATTTTGATATTTATGTTTAATAAAGGTTTCTATTATTTTGTAGCAATACTTTCTGACTTACCCTATATTTGAAATTTTTTACGATTTTTAAAAACTATGAGACAGACTATTTGCTATTAAGTTATCCATTGACTTAGGTCTGACAATGGCATTGTGATGTTTTATAAAGATTCTCTCTCTCTTATGTTAATATATCAAAATATTTACAGATGAAAAAATTTTAACTTACCTGTAATCTTTCTGATTCAGTTGTTGGAACATCAAAGCAAACACCCTAAAGCAAAATGAAAACATTTTTATTTAGCTGCATATGAGTTCGTTGACTAAATACACTAAAACTTGCTGGCAAACTTATTACTGAACAACAAAAACAAAATCTACATTTAACCATCATTATATTACTTATTAAGACATTTTCCTGGAATGTTTTCAGCACCTTAGAATGTTTCATCATGTATAACTTCTGAATTTTCTATAATCTACAAATAAAGACATTTAAAAAAAATAAAGACATTCTTGATTCTTTTTTTTTTTTTGCGGGGGGGGGGGGGGGGGGGGGGGGGGGAGGCATCAATGCCCTTGGTGGTCGTGGGAGCTACCCAGCCTTGCTCCCGAAGAGCTGATGCTGGATTTAAACTACCAAGTCAATGAGCCACAGTCCCGCCCACACTCAACCACACCACCAGGGATCAGCCTTCTTGATTTTTTTGTTTGTTTTTTTGGGCATCACTGCCCTCTGGTGGTCGTGGGAGCTTCCCAGCGCTGCTCCTGAGAGCCGCCGCGGGATTTGAAGCGCCAAGCCCATGGGCTGCAGTCCCGCACTCAACCACTTACGCCACCAGGGTTCAGCCCTCTCTTGATTCTTTTTTTTTTGGGCATCACTGCTCTCCGGCGGTGGGAGTAGGAGGCCCAGCCCCACTGCTGGAATTGAACCTCCGTCCCAGTGGGCCGAAGTCCCGCGCACAACCACTACACCACCGGGGCTCAGCCCACTCTTGATTCTTTTTAAGAAAATTAGTTCCTTAAAAAAAAAAAAAAAATTTTTTTTCTTTCTGATGAATGTTGAGAACAGGTAATATATGCATGACACAAAATGGTAACTTACTTTATTTTCTGAATAAAAAAGTAGCCTAAGACATGCATTTAATAAGAATTATACTTAAAAAATTTCATCTGGAAAGGTTTTTGCGAATACTATTATATTGTTTCTTATAAAATGAACCTACTAATAAATTTTAAAAATTGAGTACCAGAGTTTTTGCCCTGAGAAATTGTAGTGTCTATCAAGGAATAATAAGAGAGATGTAATCTAAGAAGTTTCTGCATTAAAAGGTAACTTAATTCTCAATTATAACAACTAATTTGGCCTAAGAATGTTGTTATCCTTACTTAACCCTTCCCTCTATTTTTTTTCTTTTACATTCATCTCACATTTGCCCCATATTTTTTAAGGTGGGTAATGGAAAATTTTGAGAGACATGATTATCTCCAATAAACAAATCCTAACCTAGAATAAACCTATGAAAAAATAGAGGCAAGTCAGGTAAATAATTTATTTCTTAAACCATTAGAAAAACTCATAGCCACTATGATGAGACACAATTTTTTTTTGGGGGGGGGGGGCATCACTGCTCTCCGGTGGTGGGAGTAGGAGGCCCAGCCCCACTGCTGGAATTGAACCTCCGTCCCAGGGGGCCGCAGTCCCGCGCACAACCACTATGCCACCGGGGCTCAGTCCTGATGAGACACAATTTAAACTTTGCCACTTCATGATGCTAAAATACTTACATCACTATCCTCACTCTGATCATAAGAAAGAGCTCGGGCTGAGCGCCGGTGGCGTAGTGGTTGTGCACGGGACTGCCTGCGGCCCACTGGGACGGAGGTTCAATTCCAGCAGTGGGGCTGGGCCTCCTACTCCCACCACCGGAGAGCAGTGATGCCCCCCCCCCCCCAAAAAAAGAAAGAGCTCACAGAAATACACAAAATATGTACACAAGTACAGAAATGTAGTTAACATTGTATAAGAAAATCAAACTATGCACACGGATTCACAGCTTTCTGGAAGTCAGGGTTAATTATTTAACTGCCCAAAATTACAACCAGAAACAATTCAGCACAGAGCAGCAGTTTGATCCCATGATGGGTCAAAACTCTGCAATCTTTACCATTAGACAGTTGAGTAAACAGCTTTTTAACCATGTAGAAAAGCCTACCATATTCCCTTTGAGGAGGCACATTCTGGTAATCTGGGCCACAGCGTTACTACTCAGCTTTCTGTTAATTTCTTTCCAGGCACAGTTGACATCCTGTATTTCTTCTGGGCTTTCCAATGTCATGGTCACAAACCCCTTAAGAAATAAAAGTCACATTCTAATTACATGATTAAACTATGTGCTTTGTATAGTTTGGCTTCCAAAAAATACTACTTATTTGAAATGATATTGATAGACACATGCAAAGGAATGAATTTAAGACCCTTATACTTCATCCCATATTAAAAGTTAACTCAAACTGGATCTGAGTCCAAAACATAAGAGCTAAAGCCAAAAAAATAAAAATGTTAAAAGATAGTAGTAAATCTTATGACCTTGGAGTTGGCAAAGGACAACCCAAAACACAAGCAAACAAAAATAGATAAACTGGACTTCATAAAATATAACAACAGGAACTGAAGAATAAATTTTACAAATCATTTAACTTCTAAAGAGTTGATGGCCAGAATAAAGACCTTTTATATCAAAGATTAAAATGGTCAAGCATATGAAAAAGATGTGCAACCTCATAAGCTATTAAAAACATGCAAAGTATTTTGAAACTGATTGTGATAACAATTGTACAAAACTGCTTGATCTGATTAAACTATCACATGCTACGAAATCTGTAAGGACTCTCAATAAATAATTAAAAATAAATACAATGCAAACACAGGTAACAATGAACTACCATTTCATACATTCTAGGGTAGTTTTAATAAATGAAAAATTAAAAACAGTAAAAAAAATAGTGTTATTGAGGGTATGGTAAAATAAAAAGTTGTATGGTTGATGGTGAGAATGCAAAATACTGCAAATGCTATGAAAGAGTAGGGCAATTCCTTAAAACATTAAAAAATATATCTGATCTGCTGAGCCCCGGTGGCGTAGTGGTTGTGCGCAGGACTGGGGCCCACTGGGACAGAGGTTCAATTCCAGCAGTGGGGCTGGGCCTCCTACTCCCACCACCGAGAGCAGTGATGCCCCCCCCCCCAAAAAAAAAACAAAAATATATATATATATATGATCTAACAAGTCTATTTTCCTAGGCATGTACCCAGGAGAAATGAAATGGATTTGAAACAAAAATTTGTTTGCAGCATTACTCATAACTAAAAGGTGGAAACAGCCCACAATGGTCAAACGGTAGTACACACATAAAACGGAGCATTTAGCTATAAAAAGGAGTAAGCACTAATACATGCTGTAACTTAGATGAACTTTGAAAACACTGTGCCAAGTTGCCGGACAAAATAGGTCATATTGTCAGATTCCTTTATATGAGCTATCCAAAATAGTAAACAATAGAGACAAAAAGCTGGGAAGAGAGAAGTTTGGGGAAATAATTACCTAGTAGTACCAAGGCAATGCTCTAGTTAGGCCATCGGAGGCTGTGGACGTGAAGGAGCCCAAGACGGCCTATCAGGCCGGCCCCCACGCCAACATCGTCAACTCCGAGAAACAGAGGCCCCTCCAGACCTACAAACCGGGGGAGGGCACCCACGTGCTTCGGCGTGGCGACGCTTTCCCGTCTGTCTTTCAGACGGCTGACACTGGAACGAACGCTCAGGGCTGCGACAGAAACAGCCTGCTAGAGCTCTTGAGCAGGGGTCCTCAAACTACGGCCTGCGGACCTGTGGCCCAGCAAGGACATTTATCGGCCCGCAGGGTGTTTTTGCTGCCGCTGCCTGTCCTGCTTAGCAGCCGACTCCTCCCAGGCTGCAGCGCGCATGTGTGGAACTGCGCCACCTGTGGAATCTCTCCGACTCCCCGCCTTCTCTCTGTCTCTGGACTCCTCTCAGTCTCGGGTGTGATCGGATGAGTCACGAGCTTGCCTGTGCAGAGCCTGCTGCTGCCTGAGGACCGAGGTAAGAACAAGTTAGGATTTTTTTTTTTTTTTTTGAAGTTAGGAGGTCTATTTTAAATTTTTTTTTTTAATTTTGCAATTAGTAGGGCCTTTTTTATGTACTTAAAGGGGACCCTTTTTTTCCTGTTTAGGAGGGCTTTTTGGGGGGAGGGCAGACAGGGGGGCGCCTTTTTAAAAAAAGTTGGGTTAGTGGGTTTGGGGGTGGTTTCTAGGGGGGGTGCATCACAGTGATAATGCAAAAATTCAGTGCTCGGTGCTCACACACATTGTCAATGCTCAGACGTAGTGATAATTGTAAGTGCTCTGCGTTAATGCCGATGGTCCGTGCTCACTGTTATCACATGGGGGCCCAAACTGGTAATCTGCCTAGGATAGGACCCCATGGGAACTTCATCCGGCTCTGAAGAACAGGAAACCCAATTTAACTGACAGTAAGTGCACTTATATTCTGATCGCTCTTCAGTTGTATAAGATGTTGTATGTGATGTGCTGGGTAAGCCCCGGTTCACTGTTGCGATCTCAGACAGTGTGACTTCAGCCATATACTTCTATGGCTAAACTCACATTAGATTCAGAAGAAAAAGGGCATACATGCCTTCTTCTTTCCTGCAATGGAATCTGATTGCATTGTCTTCTCATCCTTGTGATCAGAATCCTGTGCGAGTTCACAGATCGCAGTGTGGTTGGGACTCACACAGGGTGGTGTGAACTGGAAAGGTGGTGGAGGAACCCGCTCTGTAATCCTGCTGGTTCCTGCACTGCAGCAGTGTAAGCCTGAGGTAAAAGCGAGGTTCCACCAATATAGGCACTGGTGAGGCTGAAATGATGTGGACTGGCAAGGCTGCATTGATGGGCACTGATCAGACTGCATTGATGGGCAGTGTAGTCTATATGTCTCTGTGTGGACAAAGTTACTACTGATATATTGTTTATGTAGTGCTGTATATATAGGTATTTTACTAATAGAAATTTGGAATCCCTAGAAAACAATGGTATCAAGAAAGAGAAAAATTGACTCGGAGTGTAGGATATTCAAAGAACAGTGGAATTATGATACCTTTTCATACAGTACAAGGAAAGAGCTGTGTGTTTAATAAGCCAGACACTATATTCTGTGTTCTAAGAATACAATTTGCATCTATACTATAAAACTCAACATACCCCCCAAAAAAACAAAAACAAAAAAAAAAAAAATTAAAGCTGAGCCCTGGTGGCATAGTGGTTGTGCGCAGGACTGCGGCCCACTGGGATGGAGGCTCAAATCCAGCAGCAAGGCTGGGCCTCCTACTCTCACCACCAGAAGGTGGTGATGCCAAAAATAAATAAATAAACAAACAAACAAAACTCAAAATAGGCTGAGCCCCAGTGGCATGGTGGTTGCGCACGGGACTGCAGCCCACTGGGATGGAGGTTCAATTCCAGCTCCACAGGAGCAAAGGCTAGGCCTCCTACTCCCACCACCAGAGGGCAGTGATGCCCCAAAACCAAAAAAAAAAAGAAAGAAACATCAACGTAAAGATAAATATGATTGTTTGGTCAGAGAAGTGAGAAAAGATGAAATTTTTATTTGTTTTTTGGGGCGGCATCACTGCCCTCTGGTGGTCGTGGGAGCTACCCAGTGCTGCTCCTGAGAGCCACCGCTGGATTTGAACCACCAAGCCCGTGGGCCCCAGACCTGCACTCAACCACTTACACCACCGGGCCTCAGCACCAAGATGAAATATTAAAACTGAAAAAATACATTGACAACTCAGCAAAATACTTTTGTGAAGCAGAAGCAACTAAATAGTCCATCACTGTGAGCAAGTTTTCAAGTTGCCAAGCTAATAGTGTGCACTGGCAGACCATTCATAGAGGGAGAATTTGTTACAGAATGCCTTCTTAAAAGAAATTAAAAAAAAAACACAATGCCTTCTTTCTGTTGCCGAAGAAATGCATCCAGAGAAGGCTGATTTATTTAGTACAGTGAGTCTTTCAGGACCGACAATTACACAAAGGATTAAAGAAATGGGAGACAATTTGCATTAGAATTTGCAAAAATCCGCAAAAGAACTTTCCTATTTTTCCTTGGCACTTGACAAAAGTAATGATGTTCATGATTCTACACAACTTCTAATTTTTATTTGTCCAGAGCCATCCAGCGGACATGCTTAACCTGGATACAGGCCGGATATGCCTGAACTCTGTTGCAGTCTGTTGCCTGAGGTTCTTAGTTACCTTTGTTACTGTTAACAGCCCTGGCCTTGGAAGCCTGGCTTGCAGCAATGCTGCCATTCACTTGTTAATTTTGAAGATCACCATATGCTAATTGCCCAAGCTTGCCTGCCCTATAAAACCGGTCTACTCCAAATAACGGACACTTGATCAGAATCCTGTCTTGTCTCCATTTCTCGGGTCTCCTGTCCCCCCAATTCCCGCTCCTCCTTCCAGGACTTGCGAATTACGGACTCGCAGGCCGGGACACGTGGCGCCCAAACC
>PVJH01018376.1:0-13170 GCA_004026705.1 Nesogale talazaci | reverse complement strand
GCAGGAATCAAGTTCATATGAGGAAAATGTGGTACCAGAATTAAGTTTGCATGAGGAATATATGGTATAGTTAACTGAAGTTTTAAAGACGCGAGGAGTAAAGGTTAAGAAAAAGAATTTAAGTTTTTTGACTTTATTAAAAATTTATGTCCCTGGTTGCCTTTAGAAGGGACGATTGATATTAGGAATTGGAAAAGAGTAGGGAACGCCTTGAATGATCATTATGAGATTTTTGGAGCCAAGCGGGTTCCTGTTACTGCTTTCACTTATTGGGGTTTTGATAAGAGATTTAATTGATATTCAAGAGAATAACCCCAAAATTAGAACTGTAATTTCCCGAGTGGAGGAAATTTTTAAATCTAGTAGTAAGCCGCCCTCTCGTTGTGAAACTTCTTGTCCGGATGAAGACTTGAAGTTTGATCTTATCTCGTTACACGATGAGGAGCATAAGGTGTCTACTAGGGAAGAAAAATTACCTTTAAAATCACATTATTTTGAAAAATCTCTTGGCTATAAAGAACAAGTCCATAATTTGACTGATTCTGGAGACTTTGTAGTGGATGAACCACCTCCTGATCCTTCAGAGGCGGATTGGGATGACATAGATGAAAAGGCCATTAAATACCGGAACTCTGACTGGCCTCCCTCGACCTCAAGGCCCCCCCCTTGCATTTCCCCTTTACACCTACTGCTCCTTTAATGCCTTCCAGTCAGGCTCATGCTAAAACACATGTCTCTTCTCAGTCAACGTTTAAAACGAAAACTCAGTTGTCCAAGCGAGACAAGTCTTCCGGCTTGTCTTCTTTTCAGCGTTCTTGCAAGAAATTGGTTTTTCCAGTAATTGAAGTCGAGGCCAATGATGACAATAGTGATGAGGATGCAGAACCCACAAGAAAACATGAGCCCTTTAAATTTTTGTTATTGAAAGAACTCAAACAGGCAGTCTCCACTGATGGGCCCAATACACCATTTACTATGAACCTTGTAGAAGCTTTTTGTGATAAATGGCTTACTCCAGGGGATTGGAACACATTGGCAAAGTCCATCCTTTCAGGCGGAGATTATTTACTATGGAAGTCAGAATATTTCGGACCAACGTAAAGATATGGCTAGAAAGAATGCTGGTACTGACACCCCATGGACTCAAGCTATGTTGCTGGGGGAAGGGGATTACTCTACTTTAGAAGAACAAAGTATCTCCCTGGGTTATATATACAAATTCAGACTATAGCGCTTAAAGCATGGAAAAGAATTCCTACCAAAGGGGACGCCAATGTTACTATCAGCAATATTAAACAAAAAACTGATGAATCGGCTGAGCCCCAGTGGTGTAGTGGTTGTGCGCGGAACTGCGGCCCACTGGGACGGAGGTTCATTTCCAGCAGTGGGGCTGGGCCTCCTACTCCCACCACTGAGAGCAGTGATGCCAAAAAAACAAAAAACTGATGAATCTTTCCCAGATTTTACTAATAGGCTTATAACTGCTGCTGAGAGGTTGTTTGGGAGTTCAGAGACTAGTTCAGAATTTATCAAACAGTTGGTCTTTGAAAATGCTAACCCTGCTTGTCAGGCAGCTATACGCCCTCACAAAAACAAAACTGACTTACACGGATATATACGCCTGTGCGGACATAGAGCCCTCTTACCAACAGGGACTGGCTATGGCTGCTGCCTTTAGTGGCCAAACAGTTAAAGATTTTTTGGCCGTCAGAAATAAGACCAAATGAGGATGTTTTAAATGTGGTGAAAATGGTCATTTTGCACGAGAATGTTCTTCTTTCCGTCACTCTTTTAATACCTTACAGAGGGAGACACGGCCATTGCCCTCTCCTAGAAAATGCCCAGTCCCTAAGACTGATATTTAAAATAACTAGAGAACAAGCCAGACAGACTGTTAAGCAATGTGCTTCTTGTGTGACATTTTTACCAGTCCCCCATTTGGGAATTAACCCTAAGGGACTAGTACCTAACTCGATCTGGCAAATGGATGTCACCCACTATGCAGAGTTTGGGAATCTCAAATATATTCATGAAGGCATAGATACCTATAGTGGATTTATTCTCGCTACCCTCCAAACAGGTGAAGCTACCAAACATGTTGTGGCCCATCTGTTGCATTGTTTTTCTATTTTGGGAGTTCCCAAACAAATAAAGACAGATAACGGCCCTGGCTATACAGCAAAAGCTTTTAAAATTTTCTGTAATCAATTACAGATAAAGCACATTACAGGAATCCCTTACAACCCCCAGGGGCAAGGTATAGTTGAAAGAGCCCATATATCCTTGAAAACTACTATTGAAAAAATAAAAAAGGGGGAATGGTACCCTACTAAAGGTACCCCCAGAAACATTCTTAACCACACTCTTTTTATAAGAAATTTTTTAACTTTGGACGATCACAGGAAATCTGCTGCGGATCGTTTTTGGCATCCTGAATCTCAAAAGCAATTTGCCATGGTAAAATGGAGAGACCCACTGGACAATTCATGGCATGGCCCAGACTCAGTATTGATCTGGGGAAGGGGCTCAGTCTGCATTTACTCTCAAGAATTTGATGCAGCCAGATGGCTGAAACAAATTGGTGAAACAAATTGATGACAACTCTCGATCCAGGGAAGAGATTTCTCCCTGAGAGTATGTTCTTTTCCGTTTTTACAGAAATGTATCCTGAAAAAATGCAGCAGGGGTACCCCGTCCCTCTTGCATTACCTAGTCCTTTTACCTTTGCAGTTTATTGAATGTGACTTGTTTATTTTCCTCCTCCCTTAACAATACTTGTGAGATTATGTGGATTTGGCAGGATTTGTTTTTTGTTTCTTGTTCTAATGTTACGGGCTCCTTATGTGCCCTTAATAGTTCAGTTTTTTTGTTTGTGGCAACAATAGGGCTTTTACCCAGTTATCCAGCAATTGGACAGAGTTATGTGTGTTATCCTTTCTCCTTCCAGACATAGATATTATTCTTGGAAACGAGCCTGTCCCTATCCCTGCTATTGATCACATGGCAGGAAAAGCTACAGGGCAGTGCAACTAGTTGCCCTATTTGTAAGATTAGAGATGAGTACTGCAGTGGCCTTTGGAACTGCAGGTTTGGATGTCTCCCTGACTGAGTATACCAAATTATCTAGACAATTAGTCTCAGATGTGCAGGCCTCATCAGACACTATGCAAGATTTGCAAGATCAGGTAGATTCTTTAGCAGAAGTAGTATTACAAAATAGAAGAGGTTTAGATTTACTTGCTGCAGAGCAGGGAGGTATTTGTTTGACTTTACAGGAAAGACGCTGTTTTTATACCAACAAATCTGGAATCGAAGCGGCTGCAAGAAGACTTGGAGAAGAGAAGATAGGAATTGACCATCATTGCACTGTGGACCTGGCTTAATGGACTGTTGCCTTATGTCTTGGCACTTTTGGGCCCTCTCCTTAAGTTTATTACTTTTGCCTTCATTACGGTCAGTATTATTCAACAACCTCATGGCATTTATTAAGCAACAGATTGCAACCCGGCAAGGCCCCGGCAAGTTCATTATTATCGCTTGGAGATGAGCGATCTTGAACAGAGTGGCACACATTGAACAGAGTGGCACACACTGAACAGAGTGGCACACACGACTAGAATGTGATAAGACCCTCTGATTGGAATGTGGTAAGACCCTCTGACTAGAATGTGATAAGACCCTCTGCCTCCGTGAGCTGAACTTGACAGCCAATGACGGGTAAGATCAGGAACACTCTTAACCAACCTAAGACAGGTCATGGTCACTTTAAAAGACCATTGACCAATGACGGGTAAGGACTGATTGTGTGTCTTGACAACCTAAGACAGGCGGAGTTCCCAGGAGGATATCATTTGAAAAAATAAAAAAGGGGGACCTGTCTGGAGCCATCCGGCGGATACAGGCCGGATATGCCTGAACTCTGTTGCAGTCTGTTGCCTGAGGTTTGTATTACCTTTGCTACTGTTAACAGCCCTGGCCTTGGAAGCTTGGCTTGCAGCTGTGCTGCCATTCACTTGTTAATTTTGAAGATCACCATATGCTAATTGCCCAAGCTTGCCTGCCCTATAAAACCGGTAAACAAGAATCCTGTCTTGTCTCCATTTCTCAGGTCTCCTGTCCCCCCAATTTCCGCTCCTCCTTAAAGGACTTGCGAATTATGGACCCGCAAGCCGAATTATGGACCCGCAAGCCGGGACATTTATTCATGCAACAAATGATTATTTCAAAGTCACAGAGGAGCTTGCTGCACTACAAAGCATCAAAGGAACAACTATAGGGGAGGATATTTATGAAAAGGTTTGCCAAACTGTGAATGGTTTAGAGCTGGACTGGGCTAAACTTGCCAGTGTGACAACTGATGGTGTTCCTAGCATGGTGGGGCCTAAAAAAGGCGGAATTGCTCGCATTAACCAAGAGATGGACAAACATAAGCATTCTCATCCAATAGCCGTACACTGCCTCATCCACCAACAAGCTCAGTGTAGTAAATCTCTGAAGTGGGCCTCTGTTATGAAAATTGTGGTATCTTGTGTTAACTTCATTAGAGCTAATGCACTAAATCACAATTACAGGAATTTCTGAGCTAAATGTTGCCTATGAAGATGTTCTGTACCACATTGATGCCTATTGGCTGAGTTGAGGTAGAGTTTTGAAACATTTCTATGACTTACTTCCCTAGATTACAGCTTTTCTGCTTTCAAAAAGTAGTACCAGAGCTCACTGATGCAGAATGGAAATAGCACCTTGCCTTGTTGACAGATGTAACAGAGCTACTCCATAGTTTCAGTGCACACCTTCAAGGAAAGGGGAAGCTCATCTGTGCTATGTAATCACATGTGAAAGCATTTGAAGTAAAATTAGGCCTCCTCATCGAACAAGTGAAGGAGGAAAATTTCTGCCATCTCCCCACAACTCAAAATCTGTTAGCGGAAAAATTATTGGTTGCATTCCCAAACGAAACATGTGTGGATTCACTGGAAAATTTGCAAAAGGAGTTCCAATTTAGATTTAAAGAGTTTCATCCCCACAAATAGGACATACAGTTTTTCCATAACCCATTTTGTAATGACATTGAAAATGTGGACACCATTTACCGGATGGACCTGGCTGAACTACAGAATTGTGACTCTGTGAAAGACACACTCAAGTCAAGTCAGCCTTCCTAATTTCTATGCATCTCTCCCCTCTGAGACATAGCCTATCTCAGGAACCATACACTCAAGATGGCAACCATCTTTGGCAGCCCTTAAGTCAGTGAACAGACTTTTTCCAGGATGAGGCATCTGAAATCTCCAACCAGATCGAGACTAGCTGATGCACACTTGCATCACTTGTTAGGACTAGCAGTGACAAATGTGGAACCGGACATTGACCATCTATCTCATTAGCCAAAAGTAGGCCCATAGTCCCCATTGAAACACTGGTAAGTTTGTTAACTTTACTTGCTCTTCATTTTAAATATTGTATTTGTTCCCATTTTGGATTTTTACTTCAAAATAAGGTATTTGCAGTGTGCATAGAAATTTGTGTATAGTTTTCTTTCTAAACTATAGTCCGGCCCTCCAACGGTCTGAGGGGCAGTGAACTGGCCCCCTGTTGAAAAACTTGAAGCATCCCTGCTCTAATCTCTTGCTCCCGCTAATGGAGAGTCTCATTTTGGTTGAAATCTGTTTCTAGTCAGTTAAATCCAGGCTCCAAAGAAGCCTGATGCTGTATTAGCTATGAATTGGGCTTTGATCCTCATGGTCCACCATTCAAAACCATCAGCGACCAGAAAGACTGGACTTTCTATTCCCACAGGCAGTTACAGTCTTGGAAATCCACAAGGCACTGCTTTGAGTCAGCACTGACTGGGTGGCAGTGAGTTTTTCCATGTATCTTGCAAACATTTGTCAAGCAGGAAATGTCTTTCCTGGCATCACTGTTACTCTGGGCAATTTGGAAAGTTTACAGCACAACTCGGGATGTGTAAGGGCAGTTTTATGTATATCTCACAGCAATCAGGTAAAACAAAAGACCCTGCCCTGGTGCAAACCTGTTAAGTGGGAATGGACTCCAGTTCTATGTTTAACAAGGAGAGGAAATCACGACAGAGAAGCCTGATGTCTGAATGACTTCCTGTGCACAAACAACCTTAGGACCTTGGGCTGGGGCGTCTGCTGCCAGTAGTCAGGAAAGGAGATAGAACGGGTGGTGGTATGGTACTGATGTTTTTACAGGGTGATGAAAAAGCTTGGATTAGAGAGCTGATGGTTACACAACATTGTGAATACAGTTAGGTGCCAATGAATTACACATTCCAAATCTTTTATGGGATATTATACAAAATAAATTTAAAACTTCACAGAAGATTAATTTTTCTCTACGGAGCCCTGGTAGTGTAACTGTTGGGTGCTTGATTGCTAATCAAAAGGTTGATGGCTGATTTTGCCCAGAGGCTCTGCAGGGGAAAGACCAGGAAATCTTCTCCTATAAAGGTTACAGCCAAGAAAACCCTATGAGACAACGGGGTTTCTATAAATCAGAACTGAGTCAACAACACACAGCAACATTTACAGATCATTAGAAGTACCCTAGCATGCTTTGCTATATGAGTGCATGTGTATTTAACTCTAGCCATAGAGAGCTCCACAAATTGGAGCATCAGAGAAAGATAAGAATAGTGAATGGGGGCTGAGCCCCAGTGGCATAAGTGGTTGAGTGGGGGACTGTGGCGGTTCAAATCCAGCGGCAGCTCTCAGGAGCAGCACTAGATAGCTCCCATGACCACCAGAGGGCAGTGATGCCCCCTCAAAAAAAAAACAAAGAACATTCCAGTTTAAAGGAAAGGATTAAAATAGTCAATAATTAAATGGATGAAGAAGAGAAAATCAGATAAATCCAGAATAAGAGATAATCTATCGGAAAACAACTAGTCAAGGCTCTTTAAAGGGCTGAGCTCCGGTGGCATACTGGTTGAGTACCGGACTGCGGGCCACGGGCTTGGTGGTTCAAATCCAGCGGCGGCTCTCCAGGAGCAAGGCTGGGTAGCTCCCACGACCACCTGAGGGCAGTGATGCCCGGCACCCCCGCCCCCCAAAAAAAGACTCTTCAAAAACTCAATTTGATGAAAAACAAAGGTGGGAAAACAGTACTCTATTGAAAACAACAACTAAAAAGGCAAAACAAGACAAACCTAATAATCAAATGTAACATATGACCCACACATGGATCCTGAGGAGACCCTACAGCATGTGGGTTACCTGTCTGGCTACCAACACGGACAGTTTAGTAGTTCAAAACCACAAACAATGAGGCTTCCCACTCCTGTAAAAGTTTACAGCCTCAGAAACCCACAGGGGCAGTTCTCTGTCTTCTAGGTTACTATGAATCGGAATTAACTTTCTAGTCAACCGGATCCTGATTCACATAGAGAAATAGTTAGATAAAATAAGCCACTCCCAACAAAGTAACATTTGGCTAAACCGTTAACATCCACTAAGGCAGAAAAAGAAATCGGATGACCCACATATTATGCCTGACAAGGTTTAATCAAACTAACCTTCCTGATGCTTTTGTTCTATGTTCCCTCTTGGCTGCTCCATCATTATTCAAACATGCCATCCTCAGGTCACTGTTCTATGCAGATATCCCAGGATGAGCAGGGACACTCTCATCCCAGGATGAGACTTCAGAGAACTCTCTTAATAGTTCCTCTTATCCAGGGAGCTCCCTCACTTCTGCCTAACAAACCTGTGTTCTTGTAATCACTGGCTCTGGTGTGGGCTGTTTTGTTACCTCATCTGACCAGGGAGTGGGCCAAGTTGAATATACACACGCCACACATATAGGCATGCTTTGTTAGGTAGTCCAGTTAATACTTAACTCATAGTGAGTTCATGTGACAGAGTATAATTGACCTAAGGTTGTTTTTTGGGTTTTTGTTTTGTTTTGTTTTGTTTTGCGCATCACTGCTCTCCGGTGGTGGGAGGAGGAGGCCCAGCCCCACTGTTGGAATTGAACCTCCGTCCCAGTGGGCCGCAGTCCTGCGCACAACCACTACGCCACCGGGCTCAGCCCTGCTTTTTTTTTTTTTACTACAATTTTTAGTAACTCTTCTGTAGAGGAGGAATCTTGGTGGTGTAGTGGTTATGCCAGGGGTCCTCAAACTTTTTAAACAGGGGGCCAGTACACTGCCCCTCAGAACATTGGAGGGCCAGACTATAGTTTAAAAAGAAAACTATACACAAATTTCTATGCGCACTGTAAATACCTTATTTTGAAGTAAAAATCCAAAATGGGAACAAATACAGTATTTAAAATGAAGAGCAAGTAAAGTTAACTCAACAACTTACCAGTGTTTCAATGGGGACTATGGGCCTGCTTTTGGCTAATGAGATAGATGGTCAATGTCCGGTTCCACATTTGTCACTGCTAGTCCTAACAAGTGATGCAAGTGTGCATCAGCTAGTCTCGATCTGGTTGGAGATTTCAGATGCCTCATCCTGGAAAAAGTCTGTTCACAGACATAAGGGCTGCCAAAGATGGTTGCCATTTTGAGTGCAGGGTTCCTGAGATGGGATATGTCTCAGAGGGAGAGATGCATAGAAATTAGGAAGGCTGCTTGACTTGAGTGTGTCTTTCAGAGAGTCACAATTCTGCAGTTCAGCCAGTTCCACCTGGTAAATGGTGTCCACATTTTCAATGTCAATAGAAAATGGGTTACAGAAAAGCTGTATTTCCTGTTCATAGAAATGAATATAGCATAGAACATCATATACAACCGAAGAGCAATCAGAATATAAATGCACTTACTGTCCATTAAATTGAGTTTCTTACTCCTCGGCTGTCTGCAGAGCCAGATTAAGTTCCCTTGGGGTCCAAGGCAGAAGACCAGTTTGGGGCCCCCATGCGGTAACACCGAGCACTGACCATGAGCACGACCACTGAGCACTGACCATTTACATGAGCACTGGGCGCAGGCTTTTTGCGTTATCACTATGATGCAACCCACCAGGATACCACCCCCAAGCAACTAACCAACTTTTTTTTAAAAAGGTGCTCCTAACTTCAGAAAAAAAAGGGCCCCCTTAACCGCAAAAAAAAAGGCCCTACTAACTGCAAAATAATTTTTTAAAAAGGCCTCCAAACTTAAAAAAAAAAAAAAATCCTAACTTGTTCTTACCTCAGTCCTCAGGGAGCAGCAGGCTCTGCACAGGCAAACTCATGACTCAGCCAATCACACCGAGACTGAGAGGAGGATGTGGAGACGGGGAAGGACGGGAGTTGAGAGTGCGGTGAATGTACATTCCACACCTGTGCACCGCGGGCCAGACAAGTCGGCTGCTAAGTAGGACAGGCAGCAGCGGCAAAAACACCCTGCCAGCCAGATACATGGCCTCAGTGGGCCATGTGTCGCCCGCAGGCCATAGTTTGAGGACCCCTGGACTAGATGGTAAGGAATCTGAATTTTTTTTTCTCCTACAGAGCTGTCTTAACAACAAATCTTTCAGTTAGCAACCAAGAATTTAACTGCTGCATCACCTGTATTATGGCTCTCCAGAAACAATTACTTTCTTTTGCAGGATGAGAGAACAATTAAAAAAATGGAGACTAAATTATGGTATACTCAACTTTCTGTGAACATAATACTATAAAATAAGACTTTCACTTCAGGTGGGGACAGACATATTATTAGGATAATTAGGAATACTCAAATATCAATTAGTTATTAAATAATGATGTGGAATTGTCTTTAATAAATAAGATTATAGTCTTATGATTATGTAGAATATCCTTATTGGAGGATGCATGCCAAAAATATTTAAAAATGAATGTCATGATAGTTTCATATTATTTTCAAACAGTTCAGGAATAAAAAGAGGCGTATACACTGGTAAAAAGCAGCTGTGGCAGTTGCTGAACGTAAGTAGATAGCACGCTTATTGTACTCCTCTTTCGCTCCTTCTGTAGGCTGGAGCATGTGAAAGAACCGGAAGTCAAAGAGAGAGCAGAGATGGGGGAGAGGGGGCCAATTTCTATCCAAGCAAAGGGTTTTATCTATATAGAAAGCATAGCATAATGAAGGGTTAAGTGCAACACATATGAACTTGCTATATATCTGCTATGATTGTGTTTTTGTCTTTTTCCCCAAATATTTTTTTCATAATTTTTTTACCTTATCAGAAGTGATTAAAGATCGTGGTTCAAAACTGGAAGCGCCTGAGATATGGGCTAGTGCTGCAGCCAAAGCATCCACTGCCCCCTTTTCTTCAATCAGTCTCTGAGCTGATGGTCGGAAAAAATCAACAGCAGCATAAGAAACAGACGCCAGGGACCTAAGGTTTAAAAACAGCAATTTTCTTGATCAAGACACAGGTAAAAAAAGAAAGATAAGAGAGTGACTAGGAAAAGAGTAACATTTTCTTATTCTAATATAATTAAGTATCTGTTGGTAAAACAATGATTAACATTTTCGGATACTTGAATTATGAGAGGTTAAGGATGAATAGCCTAATAACAAAGAAAAAAAAATTATTCAGCAAGGTCAGAAAGCATACCTGATGGCATCCATGCTTTTAGATTTAACTAAATCCATTGTAGAAGGAACACCTACACGTTTAAAAGTAATTCCCTGAAAATGAAAGAATTATATTAAAGAAAAATGGAAGTCTTTACAATTAATTCCTAAATTAATATAGGTTTATGAATTTCCATTTCTTGGGCATAAAGATTTCTAGGCCCTCCGTAACAGATCCACTTTTTCTAATGAATTGATTATAAACTCCAGAAGGGGAAGGTTTTTTTCTCATTGCCCCTTTTAGTTGATTGCAATCTTAGAATTTCACCTGCAAAACAAAGTTGATCCCTTCAAAAACAAAGGAATGAATGAATGAATAAGAGGTGCTTCTGTAGCAGTCAGTGATTTCCCCCAAAACCCCAACTCAAATTACAAAATAGATGAGGCAGCAAAAACACAATAAAACTAGAGAAAAATGTGAAATGACCAAAAATAAATACAGAGCAGAGAAAGGTGTATTTTTTTTCTTGAAAGGTGAAAATGTCTTCTATACCATTACTCAATATAATCTACACTAACACAAACTTTCCTGTCACCTATTTTATGATGCTGAACTAAGAGATATGAAATCACAATGTATTTCTGCTTTTAGTATGAAAGGAAAAAATCCAAGAGGAAAAACAAGAAAGTCAGCTTTTCTGTCTTCATCATAAAAGCTGCATTAAAACAATGTCTTACAGCTGTTATAAATTTAGCTCTCCACATGCTTCCCATCCAAAAGTAGCTTAAACGGAGAAGGTATGAGGAACTACCTGTGAGAACAAAATGATAAAAAGGAGCTCTCTTCCAAGGCGTCATTTATTTTCTTCCCCTCTCCCCCTCCCCCCAAGGTGCCATTTAGATAATAACAAGTCTGAAATAAGTTAAATTGACTTACTGCTTTTTGTTCCACATATCTTAGTTGGCCTCTTTCTCTTGGTTGGTAAAAGCATATGCAAATCCCTGTCCGGCCGGCTCTACCTGTACGTCCGGAGCGATGGATATAGGACTCAACATCCTTTAAAAAAAAAAAAGTAATGTCTTCTAAAGTTACAGTCATGACAGCATCCAGATACCAGTAACAAGATTACTACTAAAAGGCATCCTATGTAACTGCTCTTATTTTCCCCAAATTAAACCCACTTCCTACCTGCGGAGGAGAACTTTGAATCACCAGGTCAACCTCGGGAATATCCAAGCCACGAGCAGCAACATTGGTAGCCACCAACACTTTGAAACTACCTTCTCTGAAGCCTTTTAGTGTAATTTCTCTTTGTGACTGTGCAATGTCGCCATGTAAACACTGGGCATTCTATTTTTTTTAAAAAAAAAGAAATATTAAAGGTATTACGTAAACAAGCACAGATTTTATTCGATGGTAACCTAGCAGCATAGTCTATGTTCTTCTTTTTCACTTGGCTTGTTTTCTGATAATTATAGTATACATATATTTTTTTTAAATATCAAAACATTGGGCTGAGCCCCGGTGACATAGTGGTTATGTAAGGGACTGCGGTCCACTGGATTGGCAGTTCAAATCCAGCAGCACAGCTGGACTTCCCACTCCCACCAGAGGGCTGTGATGCCCCCACTCCCCCCAAAAAAATTATAGAAAGTCTTTAACAAAATGTAAAGGCTTTTCTTAATCCTTACTTCTTGGACATAACTAATACTTGACATTTCATTTGGATGAATATTCTAAATATGTTCTTTTAAACACACACTAGCATAAACTATAATTTCACATACTTATTTACAATAATAGGGTCATATTGCATGTATGATGTTTGGTAACGTGCTTTTTTGGTTGTTTTTGTTTTTTTGGGGGGGGCCATCACTGCCCTCTGGTGGTGGAAGTAGAAGGCCCAGCCTTTGCTCTGTGGAGCTGGAATTGAACCTTCATCCCAGTGGGCCGCAGTCCCATGCACAACCACTACACTACCGGGGCTCAGCTCGGCAATGTGCTGTTTTAAAAAAAATAATTTTATTGGGGCCTCATATAACTCTTATCACAATCCATACACGCATCCATTGTGTCAAGCACATTTGTGCATTTGTTGCCATCATCATTCTCAAAACATTTTCTTTCTACTTGAGCCCTTGGTATCAGCTCCTCATTTTTTCCCTCCCACCTTCCCTCCATGAACCCTTGATAATTTATAAATTAGTATTAGCATGTCGTACCCTGTTCAACATTCCCTTCACCCACTTTTCTGTTATCCTTCTCTTAGGGAGGGGGCTATATGTAGATCCTTCTGCTCGGTGCCCCCACCCTCCTAGTATGGCTAGTAGTATCCCCCACCTTTCCTCAACCCTCCTAGTATTGCCACTCTCGCCACTGGTCCTGAGAGGTTCATCTGTCCTGGATTCTCTGTGTTTCCAGCTCCTGTCTGTACCAGGGTACATCATCGGGTCTAGCCGAATTTGTAAGGTAGAATTGGGATCAAGATAATGGCATGGGTGGGGGTGGGGAAGAAGCATAAAAGAACTAGAGGAAAATTGTATGGGTAATGTGCTTCTTAACATGATACTTATAGAGGGCTGAGCCCCGGTGGCATAGTGGTTGTGCGCGGGACTGCGGCCCACTGGGACGGAGGTTCAATTCCAGCAGTGGGGCTGGGCCTCCTACTCCC